>JASSUY010023265.1:0-16992 GCA_032466535.1 Forpus xanthops
CTGGACATGAAAGAGCACATTAAATGTGGCAAGAACTTCTGTAGAGCTTTATTTGTACTTGTGGTTGGACTCTGGAGACATCAGCAATGAAGAATCTGCAGTACTTGGAACTAAAATAGCAAATGAGTCTGCTGTGATAACACAGAACTCCAAAACATGGTGGCCCATGGGCCATCTCATCTAACCTAGAGGCTTAGAGCTTCCTCCAGTTTTCACACGTGACCGGATGTTCAGAGCCATATCTTCCTTCAGTAACGTGTAGCTATGAGGAAACTTTTCTTCACAATGCAGAAGAACTCAGAAAACATTTTTAGTCTTCAGTAGCTTGGGAGTAATGAACTATCAATTAAACCTCAGAGAAATAGAGACATGATAAGCTACTGTGGTAGTTTTCAAAGACAGGAGTTTGGGTGAACTGAAGTCCTCCTTTCATTAATTCTTGCCGTATAAAACTTGCTGGATTACAATCTGTTATCTCAGATTTTATAGGCAAGTAAGGACAGCTGAAAGCAATGCAGAGCTAATGCTAATAAACAATCTATGTTGCTTTCAGCTGCATCCACATCACTGCCATCCCTTGCCCCTAAACAGCTCAGTTTATCTGCTTTCCTCTCTCACTTTCAGATTCCCATCTGTTAGTTCCAGAGTCTGCTTTGTTCTAAGAGGAGAGATGTATCTGCAGTAGTCTGTGCATCAAGGCTTCCCTTTCTTCCCTTGCTGTAATTGGCTTCTTTCTGCTGTTCGCATTTCTTTTCTGTTTGGTTCAAGGCAATATTCCAGAGATAATTCCCCTCAGAGTGTTCTTCCTCTTCCGTACTGGAGCACCAGGTCTAGTAATATGTGAACGCAATTTTCAAGAATGTCCTCGAAAACATATCCAGTAGAATATATTAAATTAGCTGCCTTGTACCTTGTTGCATTAATGCCTTATCTACATGTGGTTGCTCCTGACTCTAGATAGCATGTCCCTCATTCTTCTTTGGTCTCCCTCATCTTTTCTTGAGGACTTTTTAAAAACATGTCTCAGTTGTGTATGATAGTTTTGAAGCATCAGTCTGCTTGGAAAAGCATTCCCAGATGGGTCTCTTGAAAGCCTGCATGAATCTACGCATATCCTCCATTGCTTATGTTGACTGGAAAGTAACAGTAGCAAATAACTATACACACTTGGCTGTGCGACAGGTATGGTGAGATTAAGTCTTGTTCCACTTTGGAAATCTTATAGTTTAGATATGTCTCTGATAGTGTGTCTTTTCTTTGAATTTGCTTCGCTGCTAGTCTCCTGTCAAGAGGTAGTTATTTTTAAGGGTTTGAGCAGGTTTTTACCACATGGATTAATTTCTAATGCCACGTAATGCCAAAGACATCAGGTTAAGCATTGTTTTCTTTAGGGGAGAAAAACAGCTATGTAGCATCAGGCAAGACCAACCTCCTGTGGTTAAGCCAATGCTCACAGATAACACAGAATAATTTCTTTTTAAGTAATTGCAGCAATAAGACCCTGAGGAAAGAGCATCCTCTGTCATCTGAAGAATGTTTTGGTAGCTCAGCTCCAAGACTCTTAACTGCAGAGTGCTTCTTTGGAGCATGTAAAGTTGCTGAGTATGGCAGGAGAGATATTCCTCAGAGCCTAATTTTCTTGTTCACTGATACGCAGGACAAATTTGTTCAAAAAGTTTTTTCTTCAGGCTAGAATATATATACTTGGGATTCCAGATACTTCAGACTGAATCAGTCAGGTTTTGTCAGCTGTTCTCCAGTGGTACCACCTCCTTCATTCTTCCAAGGAAGGTGTACTGGGATGCGTGGCTTCCTTGCAGAAGGCTTGAAATACATCAGCTTCCAAACAGGGACCCTGTCATGGCTAGATTTCACTGCTACTCATTTCCATTCTGCTGTGGTGGTTGGGAATTGCTGGTTGTCTTAAGAGCCAGCCTTTCAGTGCTGGTATGCACTGACACAGGTGTGAAAGCTTTGCAGCAGCAAAGAACTCCTCCACTCTGCACCCAGCTGCTTCTTCCTGTGTCTGCTGAGAGCTCCAGCCTGTGTGACTGGATGCTGCTTTGATACTGGCAGCTAGACCACATCTTTGCTGAAGAACCTGCTGCTGATCTAGATGCTTCTTTCTAAGCAAAAGAAATTTTTGTGAAAGAATATTTCCTCAGTATTCACAGCCTCCAAAGGCAGGCTTTATTTCAGCTTGCTTTCTGAAGCCATAAGTATTAGAAATGGGAGAGCCCCATGTGAATGAGAAGGAATGGGTGTTTCAAAACTGGTTTTGTATTGCTTTCTGAAGCAATGCTAATGTGAGTATAGTCCCTATATTTTAAAAGGAAAGAAAAAGAGTGATTTTTTTTTTTTTTGATTTTTTTTTTTTTTTTTTTGGTGGGGGGAATAGCTGATAGCTGAACAGATGACTGGAGAAATCGGATTTCCAGATGGGGAGCATAAACTCCGCTGTAGCTATAAGATGGTTGGCTCTCAGCAGTTTTGGAGAAAATGTGTTTCCATTTATAGATTCATCTGTATCTCAATCATTTGCTTGGAAGAACAGCTTCCTCAATAGAAGTGCTTGAATGTTAATTTATATACTGATTTGGCTGTGCTAGAGTTAATTTTCTTCATAACAGCTACGATGGTGCTATGTTTTTTGAATTTGTCATGAAAACAGTGTTGATAATGCACCATGTCTTGTTTATTGCTGAGCAGAGCTTGCACAGTCAAGGCTTTTTCTCACCCCACCCCACCAGCAGTAGTCTGGGGCTGCTCAAGGAGTTGGGAGGGGACACAGCCAGAACAGCTGACCCCAGCTGATCCAAGGGAAATTTCATGCCGTATGGCATCATGCCCAGCATATAATAAGGGAAGAAGAAGGAGGAAATGTGGCACATTCAGAGTGATGGCATTTGTCTTCCCAAGAAATCCTTACATGTTGTCCTGGGTTCAGCAGTAGCAATCATTTTTCTCTCTCAGTAGCTGGTACAGTGCTGTGGTTTTGAATATTGGCCTGGAAACAGCACTGATAACACCAGTGTTTTTAGTTGTTGCTCAGTAGTTTACTCTGACCAGGGTCTTTCTGAGCCTCATGCTCTGCCAGGGAGGAGGGGAAGCCGGGAAGAAGCAGAGACAGAGCACCTAACCCAAACTAACCAAAGAGGTATTCCATACCACAGCAAGTCAGGCTGAGTATATAAACTGGGAGCAGTTACCCAGAAGGGTTAGATTAGTGCTTGGGTTGGGCTGTGTATTGGTCAGCTGGTGGTGACAGGTTGTGCTATTTCCCTGAACCATTATTATTGGTGGTCACAGCAGTGATTTGTGTTATACCTTAGTTACTGGACTGTTCTTATCTCAACCCATGGGGGTTTGATTCTCCTTCCCATCCCTCAGGGAGCAGAGGGGGAGGAAGGGGGAGTGCACAAATGGTTGTATGACTGAGTTGCTGACTGGGCTTAAACCGTGACAGTTCTTTTTGGCGCCCAACATAGGGCCCAAAGGGTTGAGATAAGGACAGATCTGACCAAACTGTGTCTAATTTTATTTGTGATAAGCATTCATTGTTTCAGATTAATAGTCACTCATCACAATGCTGATTTATTGTCTCGCAAAGTTGTTGCTCTTGATCTCACAGTTGCAGCATGTCGTGCCTTATTTACAGCTGGTATTTGATATGGTAGTGTTTATCAGCTGGGGGCCTTGGGCTAAGGTTCTTGTTTCACTGTACTTTATGGTAATGACTCATAATACAATAGAATTATTGATCATGAAACTGATCTGGCTTGCGTTGCCAGTGTGGTCACCACCTTTATGCTTTAGGAGGTATATAATAGAACTGTTTATCAATTACACATCTTTTTTTCCCCTCCTCGGGCGGTCAACCCATGAAGGAGACATTCTTTTATGTTCCTAGCCCCCTCACCAGACAGTTTACAGCATCATTTGAGAGTTCTGAAGGTTTTGAATGGCCTTTAGGTACCCTTGAGACCTTGCCTGCTAATTGTGATGGGAATTACTATGTTGGCACACATACATAGTTCATTTTACAGATCACCGTGGACACGTGATGGAGCTCTGCTTTACTGAAGATGGCTGAACACCTGCCTGATGATGGGAAGTAGCGAATGAATTTGTTCTGTGTTGCTGTGTGCATAGCTTGTCCTTGACCTATTAAACTGTCTTTACCACAACCCACAAGTTGTCTCAATTCTACCTTTCCTATTCTCTCCCCCATCACACTGGGGGAGAGTGAGCAAGTGTCTGTGTGGGGCTTAGCTGCCTACCAGCATTAAACCATGACATTTAGTAATGACTCTACTGGAGTTCATTAAAATGCTGCAGTATTAGTAGCAGTACTCAGGGAAAGGATCCAGGGTAAACTTCTAGGATAAGTTGCCTTGGAGTCTGAGATCTGCAAAGGGCAGTTAACTTCATCTTACTGTATTGCTTGTTTCTACCTGCTTTCTCTAGTTGTCCTCTGGGGAGAGTAATTGTGAATTCTGTCTTTCTAGCTGTAGAATATACTGGCAAGGGAATCTTAGGAAAAGAAAATAGTAATGTGTCAGTGTTTGTCTGTCTTTAAACAGCAGTCTTAACTCACAGCTTTCAAAATTGATTGTGCTTACTTGCTTACTTGATGGAGGGCATCACTGCAGTTTGTCACTGGTATTTTCATGTCACTGAATGATGGATAAGTGTAGAAAAACTAACATTTAGGCTTCATAAGCTTTCTGCACAAGTATATCTTCAGGCTTATACCTTACCATAGGCCTTTCATAAGGTCACTGATTATTATGATATTATTATAATTATTCAAGAGATTGGACACAAGCAAAAAGTGTTTAAGTATGCAAGTAAGAGTTAAAAAAATGTCTAACAAGACATTCTTCCCTGTTGTTAGTCATTTATATGATTATTGAAGCATATCACCAAGGCACACATGGAGACAAAGTTTGTCCATCAGGGACTGGTGGCTCAAGGATGAAGGTGATTTTATGCAGTTGTAAAGGAAAGCAATTTATTGAAGACAGTTACCTGATGATAGTATGTTCTTCTATTAGGCTGCAGTAGGAGCCATTTTTATAACATTATAAGTCCTTTTTTCATGGCAAAATTACTTTGTTAAGAATCTGCACTGGCTTGCTTGTATAGTCTCCATACACTGTGTGTTAAATTTAAAATTGGAGTCTAGAGAACATGTTTTTCTTCAATTCTCTCTCCTTTTTTTTCTTAAACCCTCCTCCTCCCATCCCACAATATCTGCTTGACTGATTAGAATTCATGAAACTGGAGATGTTTACAATAGACAAAAACTTTCTTAATATTACTTGATATTTTCATATAATATGTAATTTCAAGTGTTTGAGATATGTATGTGTACATATACTCATCAGCAAAACTATCTTCTTTATGTTATTTGCATTTATTACTTTTTTTTAATCAAGTGATGCTTACGTTGAGTAACTAGTAGCAGATTGCCAGTGTCGTCAGAAAGGGGTCCATAAGAGGAAGAGGCGTATAAGAATACTGCTAATTCTGTAGAAATAATTGGATTACCATGTGTTTCTGCTGCTGTCTATTTCTAGTTTTTCTATTTGATTGAATATTTGTAGCTTACTGATTGTAATGAGTGATTCAATTGCAATGCCTCTGTGCCAGAAGAGACCTGCATTTTAGCAGCCTTATAACACTTGTGTAGGAAGGTTTTAAAAGAAATTTAAGAAATTAATGTGTGTTTGGTCTGTAAACATACTGCATACATTTATTGCCAAAACGTGTTCAAATAGAAGACTTTAAATGTAACCTTGCTAGTGAACTCTGGGATTTTGAAGCTGCTTTTCAGAATGAAGTTTAGGACTCTTCATGTACTATTTTCAGTTTTACCCATGAGAGGAATGGACTACTGAAGACACACTTGCATGAAATAGGAGGGAAAACTCTTGTATCAACTAGTTGGGTTTTTTAAAGTCTCCAATTATTCTTAAAACACCAAATTTCTTTCTGTTTAAAATATTTTTTTCTTACCCCACAGTGTTCATAGGTAAAGTACTGAAAAGACTCTATGCTGAAACTGCATCATCTTCTCTTGTGCATACTTCAAGTGGAAAAGAGGAGGTAGTTCTTGGAAATCTGGGCTCAGAATCCAAAGAAAAGAGTTTGGATAATGTTCAGACTTCAGCAGATGCTAGCACATCAACTGATACATCCTGCAAATCAGTTCAAGGTGAGACTACCTAGTCCTTTTTCTGATAATACACTTTTAAATATAATTACTTGATATGAGAACAGTGTAGTATCTACTCTTTTAATCTATTGATATGAACAGAAAAACTTGAATACAAGCTCTAATGGTACTTAATATTTAAAATACTTGAGATCAGTGCATAAGTCCTGTGAAAGACAAGAAACGGTACATATGCATGAATGCAGCTTTCAGCAGCAGCTAATACGAAACTTCAGTATAAGCTATAACTGTCTCTGGTGAAATGTCTGTGGAACAGTGAGAGAATTCCTTATAGTGGTAGAACTCTGCTATTAGAGATACTCCTAAACATTGGTGGGAATACGTGATCCAGTACTTTGTCTTGTCCTCATGTGGCAACAGAAGACCCATGGGTAATGTAAAGTCAACAGAAGTCAAATATCAGTTCAGGTGCTATGTTCCATTGGGGTATACCCTTCTCAAGAGCATTATTTTATGTCTGTTTATGGAATCAAAGTGGTACATGAATATTTTGACAGATAAGTAGAAGTCCTTTTTCAAATGGGCTGTAAAATATGGATGCTATGCTAAAAGATGGAGGAGTTGCAAAATGAGATAGCTGTGTTATTACTTGTGGGTGAAAGGCTCTGTGCACAAGTACAGAAGTGTGAATTGTTTTGTGTTGCAGTTCATCTAAACCTAAATTTTGCCAGCACTGAAAGAGGTTGTTAAACTGTCTTGAAATAAAAAGGCGTGTTTCCCAACAGTATAGAAAACTTTCTTTACAGGAGATGCTCAGCTAAACCTCACAAACAAACAAGGATTGCAGATGTGGGCCAGAACAGGAGACTAAAGTCCTGAAAGAAATGAGCAAAATGAGTGGTAGGATTAGAACCCTGTACTACATAAGAACAGATACTTGTCTTGTTCAGGGATCTGCTTGGTGGCATAAAATGGATTACTAGTCTGAATTACAAAGCAACCCTGGAGAGCTGGTTGATCATCAAGAATAACCTTCTCAAAGCACAAGAATAGCTCATTTTGATATGCAGGAAACTAAGCAATTGTGGCAGGATGCCTGACTGAGCTCAGATGTATAAGGGAGCAGCAATGAGAAGGTGAGGGAACACTAGCTGGGGCCAGGCAGGCGCAAGAGCTGTGCCAGGACCATGGAAGCAGTCCTACAGTACCTGAAAAAGAACCGCAGAGCATGTGTGGTAACAATAACCAGGCTCAGCAACAGTCCCATGACAGCAGGCAAGTGTCGTGGTTTAAGACCCTCACACAGTTTGATCACTCATTCCCCACTCTTTCTTCCCCCCAGCTCCCGGGGGATGGGGAGGAGAATCGAAAGGATGCAACACCCACAGGTTGAGATAAGAACAGTTTAGTAACTAAGGTATAACACAAATCACTACTGCTACCACCAGTGATAATAATGACAAGACAAATACAAGGGAAAAGTACAATCGCTCACCACCGATACCCAGACCGACCATGCAGTGTACCCCACCCTTATGGGTCTCTGCCCTCCATTTTTTCCATCCTGGGCATGATGTGCTATGGTATGGAATACCTCTTTGGTCAGTTTGGGTCAGGTGTCCTGGCTCTGCTTCCTCCCGGCTTCTTCCCGGCTTCCCCTCTTCCCTGGCAGAGCATGAGACTCAGAAAGTCCTTGATCAGACCAAAACATTGCCAAGCAGTAACTAAAAACACTGGTTTTATCAGTGCTGTTCCCAGGCCCAAAACCAAAAACACAGCGCTGCACCAGCTGCCAAGAAGGAGAAAACTGACTGCTGCTGCTGAATCCATGACAGCAAGTCAGTAGTGACAAGGCAGGTCCAATGTCAAGCCATTGTGGAAAGTCTGTGTCAGAGTGCGCATCAGTTACGGTATGACCTCACTTGGAGTATTGTGTGCAGTTCTGGTGTCCTCAACATTAAAAGGACATGGAACTATTGGAACAAGTCCAGAGGAGGGCCACGAGGGTGATCAGGGGACTGGAGTATCTCCCCTATGAAGACAGGATGAGAGAGTTGGGGCTCTTCAGCCTGGAGAAGAGAAGGCTGTGTGGAGACTGATAGGACAAGGGGTAATGGGTTCAAACTTAAACACAGGAAGTTTAGACTGGATCTGAGGAAGAAATTCTTTACTGTAAGGGTGGTGAGGCACTGGAATGGGTTGCCCAGGGAAGCTGTGAATGCTCCATCCCTGGTTGGGTTCAGGGCAGGATTGGACATAGTCTTGGGTGACATGGATTAGTGTGAGGTGTCCCTGCCCCTGGAAGGGGGTTTGGAACTAGATGATCTTAAGGTCCCTTCCAACCGTAACTATTCTATGATTCTATGAATGTGCCCTTGCACAGTCACGGCTGCAGTCTAGCTCTGGCTATTAGCTGCTTAAAAGCATCTGCTTAAAAGGAATTCCTGAGTGATGTGAGGTGAGACCTTGGGGAGGTGGCTTCTTAGATGTCTTTGGTAAGCAGCTCTTTCTTCACAGCACTCAGATGAACAGCTCTGTGATACCAGAACTGCCCTAAGTGCAGGCAGTTAAGAGGGAGCTCTGGGCCCTTACAACACAAAAGAAGTACAGGAAAGGTGAAAATGGGTACTTATTAGCTACCCAAGAAAAATACAGAGATGTATGCTGGGATGGAGTTATGAAGGCCTGAGCTCAGCTGCAATTGACACTCATGAGGGATGTAGGAGCAAACAAGAAGGGGGTGGGGAGAGGGGCAA
The DNA here is from genome assembly GCA_032466535.1 of Forpus xanthops. Classification (NCBI taxonomy): domain Eukaryota; kingdom Metazoa; phylum Chordata; class Aves; order Psittaciformes; family Psittacidae; genus Forpus; species Forpus xanthops. The sequence goes on from JASSUY010023265.1 coordinate 8,938, forward strand.
TAACTCTTCTGATAATTTTTTATTTTTTGCTTTTATACCTGGTTCCTAATATGGTATTAAAGTTAATTAAACAAAAGCATTTGATTTGGAATCCTAATACAGGTTAAAATGTAGCTCATGGGAAAGGGAACAAACATGGAGCAAAAAAAGAACAGTTTTGTGTTTAGGGTTTTCACAGTGAAGCAACAAGAATGTTCTTAAAATTAGCAGCAAAGTGACTGAGCTTGTTTTCTGCTGGAGGCAAGCAAATCCTGCGATAGTACAGAAGGGCTTCTGCCTTGAGTGATGTTCTACAAATGTATTCTTAAAAAAATAAAGAACTGCCTTGAAGAAGGTTGCAGTGATAAACGTGTAGAAAAAAGAGAAATAAGTTACCCATCTGTGAAACCAACAGATAGTTTAACCATTCTTCTCTGGCTGTGGTTTCATTTAAATTTAAGGAAGTCCTGCTGAATAGTCATTTACACATTGTGGTTTTATACCATTGGGCACTGAAAGTATGTATTTAGTGAAAAGCTATAAGATTTGGAGCTATAAGCTGTGTGGTCTTGCATGACGGAAAACATAAAGGTGTTGACTGATTTTTTTTTTTTTTTTTTTTTTTGATCATGTAGTAGTTTAAGTAATTTTCTTGTACGCCAAAGGTTATAGGCATGATTAAGAAACAGCTGAGTAGCAGTAATCTAACATGGACAACGGAAAATCAAGTCATTTTTTTTGTGTGGATACAAGTTTCTTTCTAGTTTGAAAGTGATTACTTCAGTCCTACAAAATGTACTGAACAATTCAATTTAGTGCCAATAAGAAACTGAGGATTTCTTTAAACAGAAGTTGACTTAAATCTAACTATTTTCTAGGATTAAGTAACAATTTTTAGTATAACTCATCACAATGTTCTACTTGCCTTTAACAGTTATTTTCAAGCTGTGAAAATATCATTACTGATTTGCATGAGCTAACACTCCCCAGAGTCTGATATTTATTGGAATGCAGTTTGCAGCATTGCTGTTGAAGCATAATAGGGACTTATGCCTATAAAATTTAAAGACCATACTCTGATATCCAGTGAATATCTGCATTTATGTTCCTTTTTTGAGATCAAGTTGCAGTTGAGATGCTTAAGTATATAGAAGATCAGGACCCATGCTAGTGACTGGTTCTCATTTATTTTAAGTTAGTATCAGAAAAGGTTGTTCCATAAAGCTCCTCATATAGTTCTGTAACTAAAGCTTACAATAAGACCCAGAATAACTGGAGATTGAAGGAGAGAACTCTGAGCAGCACTGGTTTTGACTACAGGGTGATCTTCTGAGTGCCATTTGTTTGTTTGTTTTTTTTTAGGAAGGCAGTAGTTCTATTAGGGATTGAGAAATCCTATGGAGGTGCCACACTTCTGAACCCCAAAGAACTTGTGTATTATTTCTTGAAAATAGAATTATTTTTTATTTTAAATTACTTAAACCCGAAAAAAAAAACAACCGCCTGCCTGTGGCCAAAATTTCTATTCAAGGGTATATTAAGATGTACTTTCCCTTTCGATTCTAGTTGTCCTAAATCATATTTTGTTTTTCCACTATTCTACCATCGGTGGAAAAAAATGAATGTGAATCAGATAGGAGTTCCTCCCCACCCCAAGACAATTAGGTAAGCCTTGCTAAACATTTCCCCTTGAAGGAACTTCATTCTTCCATTGCAAGAGCTATAATTCTTAATTTCAGAAGATGGAGGAAAACAGTTTTTCTTGCTTCAACACAAAATTTAAGATTGACTAGATAACCAGTTTTACTACCTTAAACCATTTGAAGATACGCATGCATGTAATAAACCTGAGCCTTCTTGGCAGACAAAGTATTAAATGAGAAAATGGAAAACTGAAATGTCCTACAAATAAGAGGACTTAATTTATTTTTCCCTAAGCTTGCAGAGATGCCTCCAAGTCCAGTATTATAAATGCTTTAAAACTTACTGTACCACAAAAAAAGATAGGGTCTGGCAAAAGACTGAGAAAACATTTCTAAGTATGAATTACTCATTTGGGCATGGGCTTTGACTAAGTCTTGTTCTGAGGATTGGTTTTGTTTGTTTCTAGCCCTTGATAGGTGAGGATCTACTTGCAACAAGGATTAATTTAATGGATGCTATTTCTGTTGAGGTCTGCAGTTCTGTAATTTCTGATACTTTAAAATCTCACCAATCATTTTTAGTACCATTATATATTCAAATAAGCATGCATGCTTCTGACTAGATACTTGCAAACTGTAGAGCTGGCTCTTTTAATGGCCTCTTTAGTCTCAGACCTTTTTCTTGTCCAGAATTATAACCACTTTCTAAAGGACTTGGGATTTACTGATATTTAGCATCTTCTCTGTAAAAAAATGTAAGAGTTGAGAAAGTATAGTTGTATGCAATTAAAATGTATAGTATTCAGATTTTCTATAAATTATATAGAATGTGTATATATATATGTAAATATATAGTATTAGCATGCTGTTGCACTTTTGGGTTTTGTCTTTTCCCTAATTTTGAAAAAGGAAATTGGAATGCAGAAAGCCTAGCGTCTCGGATTGTTTGGAGACAACCTATTTGAGCTTTTTTTGTTTCCTTCATTTAAGTAGGAGGTAATGCAGAAAAATACTAAGCTCTTACTGTTCCGAAGTTTTAGTGAGGTTTGGTTGTTTTTATAAGGGAATGCATATTATGTAATATAAATAGATAAAATGCGATTTATTCCATATTCATTAAATAAATATCTATCAACTGTAAAATATCCCAGCATTGTCATCCTATTTGAGGAATTCCTGCCAGAAACAAAAAGTGCAGCTGGGTAATTTTCATAGATGTCTTTTTGTTGTCCCTCTTAATTTTTCCATTAAAGTTATTAATGCTGACAGTACATTGTGTTTAAGACATCATCACTGGGACACTTGGACTGCATCCTTACTCATCTTAATCCTGCCTTCCTGCAGCCATTCTATTACAGAAAACTTACACTTGTAACAGAGGTGCCTAGATGACAGAACTTGTCTAAAGAATATGCCTGGACAGCCCTGGCTTTTAGTTGGTCAAATTGATGAAGTGCATATACTTGAGAAATTAAAATCTAGCAGTACCTAATGCTGTAAACAGCTTCAGAATTGTTAAGCAATTCTGCTTCTTTTTAGTTAATAACTCTGGAAAGCTGTCTACTGTGAATAAGCTAAAGAGCAATGGAGATTATAATTATTATACAACAAAGTGTTGTCACACGCTCCTGTGTTATTCTCTCAAGGGTTTAAAAATTCTCTCATTACATGCTGTATTACAGTGGCATTCTACTGTGAAAATGGAACAGATATATCCAGAAGCGAGTATTTGAAGACACCAACCTCTGGTGGTTATGGTAGAAATGGTGCCCAAGCAGATTTACAAGCTGGTAGCTGTATGCTTGCAGGGAATGTAGAGGTCTGGGGTTTGGGGGGCAGGCACACAAACCACAGAGAAAAAAACCCTGTCTCTGCTCAGACTAAGTGTGCTGCATGTGTAATATCTGTAACTTCTGTTGTGACAGAAGCAGCCTTGTAGTTCAGTCTCCAGCTCCCCTAGCAATGCTTTTTTGTTATTACTATTTTTTTTTTTTTTGCTTTTTTCCTGCTGGTTGGCAGATTCTTTTCCTTTTCCAGTGTTCTCATGTATATACATTCACTCATTCTGCTCTTCTGCATCTTCATTTCAAACAGCTTAGCTGTCATGGAGAAATCTGCTGGCCTCTGCGATAACTGAAGGCAATTTAACAAGCACTTCATCCAGTATGTAGCGGTTGCCTAATTGGAATAGAAAATGCCAGCTTTAGCTGCAAGTGTAAACAAGCTCTAAACCTAAATGTAGCCACCTGCAGGAAAACTAATTATCTGGAGAAAGGAAACAAAGATGGCTTGTGTATGGACTTAATAAAATGGTCATGTTTCAACTAGAGAAGGGCTGATAGACAGTCCCGAGGTGGCTCAAACTGTAGCATAGTAATTGTGTGTGATAATGTTCTCATAGTCCACCTTGTCTCCCTGTTTGAAATTATTTTGATGTATTGATGATAAAACAGACTGTGTGAGATGCCTCTCATGTTCCCATTTACACTAGGGTGTTTATTACTTACGCTGCCATTGTTAAAATCATAGTTGTTCTGAGTCAAATTTCATGATTTCTGCTCTCAACATGCTGATTTCCGACTTGTTTTTCCTACCAACTGTACCCTGTAACCACTATCTGAAAAGTGGAAATGCTTATCCGGACTTAGTACTAAAAATGTTCTGGGAAAATGATTTTTCATCTCTTTTTGTGCTCTGGGGGTTTGCATTATTTTTGTGTACAAACAGGAATGGACTCCTGCTGATGAATTCGAATTACAGAACTAAAAAAGTGTGTGTGTGAGTTCAAAACCTTAAACTTTGTTTATTTCTATTCTGATGAGCACATCTGTTTATTTTCTGGTCAAGTTCCATGTAAGGCCCGGTAATGACATAATCACTTAATCAGTGAGGGTAATTAACAAATTGCAACTTACACATGGGCTTTTAGATTCAATGTTGTTGCTTTTACTCAAAATATATATATAGATAGATAGATAGATTGACAGGGATGTATTTGACTTTTGAAAAGTGTGTTGAACAAATAAGATATGCAGCACTAGAAGAAATAATTGAGCTGAGCACTAACTTAAGATAGCTTTATTCTCCTGTTTATACAGCTAAAATTCTTAGTCATTTAATCAAAATGTTGCCTATAATCATATACCGGGACATATGGGACACTGGAACTTTTCAATAATACTTAGCTGGATGTTGATTTCATCATTACTTTGTATATTCAACTTTCACATAAAATAGCTTGTACCACTTTTTAAATTGGCTGTCTTGCAATCTTTAAATTGCCACCTGCCTATTGTCAGATTCTGCTCTGCAGGTGTTCTGTTTCTTGGTTTCCTTCATCAGGGCTTTTTCCCTACTTCAGTCTCACTTTGTTTTTTGCTTTGTTTTCATTACTTTTTCTAGGGGGGTGTAGATGTTTTAATGGTTCATAGGTAAAAATTCTTCCTCAGATAATGAGTAAGAACAAGAGGAAGATGGATTTTCACTTCTTTTTTTTTAATTTTTTTTCTTTGTCTGATAAAGAGTGTCTGCCACTTCTGATGTAATGAAACTAAAGCTAGCTCTTCTCTCCAATAAAATAGATCATAATACAGCCTTTCTAGGTGTCAAAAAAATTCCCTTAGTGTACATGTGGGAGGTGCCAAGGGAAGTAAATTTGAGCTGTCTTGTTTGACTCTTTTGTGTGGTGTGTTGGTTTGGTTGGTTCGTTTTTGTTTGTTTGTTTGTTTGTTTGTTTTTTATTGCTTTGGTGGGGGTTGTTTATTTTTAGTTTGGGTTTGTTGGTTGTTTTGGGGTTTTTTTAATGACTTCCCAAGTCAGCTTTGGGCTTTGTAAAATGGGTATATATTGACCTCAATTTCCTTCTGATGTTTTTGTTTTCTGTCAAGATGGAGAAGACAATGATGAGGAAGTACTGAGGATTTTTTCAAGTTGTTTACTTCTTCTTATGCTGTAGTCCTCTGAGCATCAAGCCCCCTCCGCACCTTTGACCGTGTCACTTTAACTGATAACTTGCAGTTATTCCATTAGAAATATTAACAGAAACCAGAATGTTTAGAAATGTGTTTTAAATAAGCAAGCAAAAAAAAAGAAAAGCTTGTAAGGTATGAAAAGCAAAAGAAAACAGTACCCTGTTTGGGTTTTCTTGGTTTGTGGTATGACTTTTGTTGTTTTCCTTTATGTAAGTATATTTAATGATGTATGACATAGTTTAAAATGGGAAAAAAAAACAACTCTCTATTAGTTTTTAGGTCATCTTACACCTGTTTCAGGTCTTAAGAAAAAAATCTAATTCCTTCTGTTCGTACATGTGAAGCACTGATAAGGCCTGGTATTGAGTGGAAGAGAATGTTAGTTTTATACTGAAGATGCAATCTACACTGAAATAAATACATTGCCATCGAAAGTGTAAGAAGTGCAAATGTGTTTATGGGAATAAACAACTAACCTTTAGAATGAAAGCAAGCTTAAGACTGTGGTAAAATGCTACTCTATGGGAAAGACTTACCTGAACCTATAGAGGAGGTAATTGAGACAGCTTTGGGAAATAAGGAATTGTCGTGATAACCCGTTACAGGTGTTTGAACCTGAGTAGAGTAGATTTTAATCAAATGAGAAGTTAATTTGAATTGCAAAACAGAATTTAAAAACAGAATAAATAAAATTCAATGTAGGTAGCTTTTCAAAAGTACAGAGGGATTAACAAAAAGTAACAACGTCTGCAATATTTGTAGAAGTATTTGAGACATTTAATACAAAATTGAGTGTATGGATCATCAATCATTTGGATGCTGTCATTACTCCTCTTTCCATTCTCCCTCCTTTCTGATCATACTTATGTTTGAAAAGGAAGACTGAAATGTAGCGTGTCAAATATGAAGTAAACCCTTCTTTCAAGAAATATTGCAATGTGCTTAGTTAAAAAGGGCTGGGAATCCATCCCACCAAACCCATGGGCAGCACTGAATGACTGTATCTATTTTCACTGAAAATATAATTATCTTAGTACATTGGAAAGGACAAACTGTAAGGCAAGCAGTCAGCTGCTCCTTTCCTCGTGCATTCTCTTCAGCTTGCATTCTCTTCAGCTTGCATTCTCTTCAGCTTGCATTCTCTTCAGCTTGCATTCTCTTCAGCTTGCATTCTCTGCAGGGAAGAGAGCTAGGGGTTGCTGCTACAGGAGTTGGTTCCAAACCCAAAGCTGTGGGCACATGTTAGCTCCCTAGGGATGGGCCTACTGAAACTTTGTGCTCATCTGAGCTTCTGAGAAGCCTGGTGGTCATGAGAACTGGCTGCAGATGATCATACGGTGGTGGGATGAAAGAGAAATCATTTTGCTCATCCATGTGATAACTGGCAGAAGTCATCACAGGCCAAGGAGCCACAGGCTATGGGTAGAAAAAGAAGTTTTCAGTCAAAAGTCTTGCAGACCTAGTTTTATTTATCTAATCAAGTCTACTGAGTTACCAAGTCATAAAAAGGAATGCCTAGGAAGACTCCTATAACCCCTGACTGCATTTACTTCATAGTCATTTCCATTATTTTAGAAGAGTGAGCAACTTCTTACCTGGAGGTTTCTCTTTTTATCTAGACTTTCTCTTTTTAATGAGGTGAAGCAGTTCTGCTAATATGAAGTGTCAGAAGGGAGGCTGGAGTGAACTGACTTGAGTGATAACATGCTACCAGACATAAATGGCACATATGTGTCCTAAGAATTTGGAACAGTCTGCCGTAATATGGCTAGGCTTCTATTATTATTTATAATAATTATTATTAAAAAAATATAATAAGTCTGGGAATGCAGTGGAAGCATGCTATTTCCTGAACATCAAAGGATAGCAGAGTTTTCCTGTTTAAAAATAACTGAATAAAGTAGCAGAAATTAAGGTTAGTTTAAAAAAAAAAAAAACAAACCATGAGTACTTCTGCCACCGCTAGTATATAGTGACCACAATGTTTTGTACTGCAGAGTGTAGCAATAAAGTGAGCATATTGTACTACTTCCACATAGTGTTCTCCAGCAGTTTGCTGCTTGAGGACTTTCAGAGCCAGAGGAAAACATGGATCTATTTAATTACCTGATTTTTTTTTTTCTTTCATTGATTTTTTGGTTTGAATCTTTGTGATCGTGCCCTTTAGAACTATATGCTTTGAAGTTTTACCTGGCATACAGGTAAATTTACTGTTTAAAGTAGAATAGCAGACATCTTCAAAATTCTAAAGCTGAAGAAACTCTGCGGATGAAAATACCTTTTCAGTATTCTGTTACAGGTATTGGTGCCAATAAAATATGTGACAGTAGCAACTAATGTAACATGAGATTACTGAATGTCTTACGGACACCTAATTAACTTTATTTAGAGATGAAGAATCTTTGGAAGGAGTATGTTTTCTTAAGCCAAAAAGTGGTTTGAATGGCTCTCCTTATTTATTT
>JASSUY010023265.1:17002-31625 GCA_032466535.1 Forpus xanthops
ACGAGGGGATGGATTTTTGCAGATGAGGAAATTTTTCTATTAGTTAAATTACTAATATTGTTCACTAGAGGTATTAAAACAACATAAAGGAATTAGACTGTAGGAGTAAACTATATTTATTAGCTCTTCATAAAGGGAGTTCCATCATATTGTGAGAAGGAAGTTCCTACCTGCAGTAGTGAATTTGTATGGAAATAATTCGCCAGCTATCCCAGTTACCCAGCAAAGCAGGGCAACATTTCCATTACTGTGTAATGGTTATCATGTGAGTAAGTGACTGTCCCTTCTTTGCTAGGTTGTTTATTATTACTGTAATTTTTTCTCTCTACCCAATGTGACATACCCAGTATTGAGGGAGAGAATCCTGCTGAAGGCTAAGGTCAAGAATTATGCAGCACACCAAGGAAAAGGATTGTACTTTCTTATTTCACAGAAGACTACTTGAGCTAAAAGGTTTGCCTTTGTGGAAAGCACTATATTGTGTCTGTTGATATGAGATTGGAAAACAATCCTGTAACTGTCAACCTATGAGCAGAGGATGATTGTGCACCATATAACAGCTCGTGTTCTTTAAGTTAACTCTGACATACCTACTGTGACAGACTAACTATAGCTTGATGTTCAAGAACTTGGATATTGTTAGAACAAAAATGTGGGCAACGGAGTGTGTTTGGGATTAACAGATTTGTTATAGCATTCATGGTGATCAAGGACTATTAATGCCTTCATATTGATCAACTGGAAAAGTACCTATTTTTCAGTACCACAGGTCAGGAGGACCCTCAAGGTGTGTATGTCCTACTGTTAGTCACTGATACCACCTTTGCTGCTCTTAAATTTATGAAGGTTTTTTGGAGGAGACAAAACTCTCTTGCCTGTAATTTGCACGTGCGTTGTCTTTGAAGATGCTTGCCTTGCAAGTCAATGAGGGAGAAAGTGATACTGGATCTATAATGTGCAGAGAATAAAGAAGGGTTGTGTGTGTGCACTGGGGAATGGCATGGTTTTCAGGTTGTAGTTTTAGTAATAAAATGTAATAAAAATGTGGAATACTTAGAAGATGGTCATGTTCTAGCTTACACAATAAGTAAAAATATACTTTAATACCAACTTCTTAAAGGAGATAACAGACCTTTTTTAGAGCCTTACTTTTGTCCATGCTGTATGTTCTGTAACACCACACAGTAAGTGCCTACTAAGAATAATGACTTTTATAGAAGGTGTGACATCTAACTCATCAAGCCTTGCACCATCTCTTCTTCAATTTTCTGTAAAGACCTCTTTTGTGGATTGAACTCTCCATGTGGAGAAGTGATAGCTGAATGTTCCCAGGGAATAATTTTGTGGGGAAGATCGCAGTTGTGGTCAGGCTGGGCTGACTTGCTGGTGGTTTGGGGGAGGTGGCAAGATGTTCTAGCGGAATTCTGGACTTGAGTGATACATATGTTCCAGGAGTCCTGCCCTGTGGGAGCGCAGCAGTAAGTTACCAAGGATTTGAGTTGCAGGGAAGTGTTTCATGGGAAAGACAAGGTCTGTGTATACGGTTGTGAAGCTGTACTGAGTGCTTACACTGGGGCTGCTCCGTGCCGGACACAGCAGGTTCCAGCTGGATCCAACCCACCTACTACAGGGCACATCTGAGCCCAACCCTGCAGCAGAGGTGATGGTGCCTCTGGGAAAACATGTGAGAAAAGAGAGAACACTCCAAGAAAGGGTGGAGCAAGGAGGGCTGACAAGTATCAGCAGGAGCAGAGGCAGAGGAGGTGCTCTGTGGTTGATCAAATGTTCCTACAGGACTGCAGCTCACAGAGGACCACCACTGGCACCAGGGAAGAGTAGAAAGGAAGAGTCAGCAAGGAGAAGCTGTTACATACATACTGTAAACAGCTCCCAGGGCCACCTTGTGCTGCTTTGCTGCAGGGACTGAGTGTAACCAGCAGTGATAGCTAGGAGGAGGGATGTTGGGAGTGGACATGAGCTGGAGAGGAAAGGTGTTTTTCTGAAGTGTTTAAATGTTTGCATTTTTAATTTTTGCTTTTGTTTCCCAATGGCTGAGTCAGTAAATAAATGTTTCAAGTGATTGGCAATAAATTAAATCAATTTTCCCAAGTTGAGTCTGGTTTGTCTACAGCAGCAGCTGGTAAGAGATCTCCCTGTCTTTGACATATGAGCTCTCTCATTCCTGTTTTTCCCATGTTTTCTGTACCTCACTCTCATCCTGTGTAGGGGGAGTTTGGCTGCTAGCTGGAGTCGACCCACCTTAGGAACTTGGAAGCCATTCAGTCTCTGCCCAGGATTTTAATCAGGCTTACCAGCAAGCAAAGGACCAAGATTATACGAACATGTCTGGCCAGCTCTGCATTTGAGGTGTGCCTAAGCACACTTTGTGTTCTAGCCATCTGAAAACCTTGCTAGTGTAATCTACCACCATTGAGCTGCAGGTAAGGGAAAGTTTAAGGATGCTGAAAATTAACCTTAGAACAAAATGTCCTGCATCTGCCTGAGATAATGGCTGGGCGGTTGGCAGTCTTACGTGGCTGGAAGCTTTACCCTCAGCTCCTTCTTGAAAGGCCCAATACTTGATTGCAGTAGGATAGCAAGTGATAACATAGCTAGGCCATTTACTGACATACTCTCAGATGCAGCCTTAGTAACAGTGTAGTTTAGATTTATTTCTTTACTCTGTGTGCACGGTTAATTTACATGCAAAGGAGCTCTTAGCATGGGGAATGTTGTGGAGAAGAACATGTGTAAGAGACAATTCAAAAAAATTTTTATGTGTTCTTAGTTTGCCTTTAAGAGTAATGCATGTTGGTTTTATAGGTTTGTAAATAACCTTTAGGTGCTTTTTTTCTTCCATAAAATAAAACTTCAAAAATGGTATTCATGACTTTTTAACTATGAGAAATTAGAGTATTCTTGAATATCTCCAGTGTCTGATTACTTTCATTAGTAAAAGAAAAACTTTTTATATTGCATTTTTAGAAGCTTAACTGTTTGCTTTGCAGCAATGTTTATGATTTTATACCCAACTAATCTCAGCCCAAGGAGACTATGGCTCCAGGCCAGAAAAGTCTGGATTTAATAGTTTGAGACTGGGAGATTTGATACACTGAGGTCATACAATTGTGTGTATATTTTCTTATGATACAGTAGTAGTTTGGTTTTACATACTTGCGCACGTTTAGTGAAGATTAATGCTTGATTTATGGTTTGTAGACTACCTGAAGATGTATATGGGGTGAATAAATATGGCTTTTGGGACTCATGTCTAAACTTGAAATTGTTTGGGTTCATTTACATAGTAAAAGTTGCTACTGTTCTTTGTAAGACTAGGTGTTACAGGTGTTTCCCCAAATTCTGTCATGTATAACTGTTTTTTCCTGGAAAGCTGTTATCCCAATATATCTACTCCTTTTAAGATTAAAGGGCTTGAGTTAGGCAGAACTGCTGCAGATTGAGTTTAATGTTCTCATGGCAATCTTTGTTTTACAAAAACCTAATTTCAAATTGAAGGAAAAAAAAAGGAAACTTAAAATTGTTCAGGAAGAAATACTCAAGAAGTATTTTTACATTCTTGTAATTTAAAACTGATGCCAATTAGCACTTTATCATTAATGAATGGGGATGGCGGGGTGGAAATCAATGCAAGTACTGCCAGTTCAGTGACTTGGCATCATCTTCATAGCAAGGATCTGTTGAAGAATTATGCCACATTAATTTTTAGTGGATCTTTTTCCAGATCACGTAATTGCTCTTCATCTTTCTGTGTTTTTTTATTTCTTTCCCTTTATTATCCTTTAAAATAAGCATCATCAATATCAATTTGAAATTTTCTGGCTTGTTCAAGAAAAAGCAATAACTTGCTAATGTATTCTTAAAACAAAATAATTGCATCCTGATGATGAAAACAGCTGTGATGTAGCTTTTCAAAAGTACCTTGAACATTCTGAAATGTACTTCATCATAGATATCTAAAATGATCAGTCATACTGAACTCTTTGCAGTGTGTTCTCTGAGAAATGTCATAGTTAAATTATGTGTTTGCATGCAATGTGTGTAGTTAAATTACAGCTCAGAAACAGATGCCTAACAAGAAATCTCTATCAGATACAACTTCATTTTAAATGTTTAGTTACTAGTTTGATCATAGTAGCTTGATAAAAGATCCAGATCATCTGCAGTCTTCAAGCAACCTTGTGGTGTAAGGAAGTTAATTTGTGTCCACCTGCCAACGATACTATCTTAACAGTTCTGGCTATGTGTTTTAAAGGAGCAAATGGCCCCTATGAAGGGAAGGCTAGTTCTGTGTCTGTGTTGGCTTATGGAGCAAAAACAACCAACAACAAAAAAAAACACCACACTAAACTCTCTGAAATTACATTGCGACATCTGGAGGCACCCTTACATCCTGGCCTTCTGGAAAGCTTTTTGTTTCCCTGTGGTTGAGGTGTACTGCTGGGAAAAAAAAAAAATAAAGTATGCTATTTGGATTGGTTTTGTGTAACTGGAGCATCTGTTTTTCCAACAGAGTTAGTTCTTGTCTGGTGAGCAAATGAACAGTAGTTTATATTGCCACACTTGCATGTATTTTTAAATACCTTTTAGAGGGGAAATAAGTCCCATTAAAAACTATCTACTGCCATCATCACAAATGATTTCCTATACAGTGGAGTAGTTGAAAAGCTGGTGCTTGACACACTTCCACCTCCCTCACACACATACAGACACAGAAAGAAACAGAGAAGGATGAAGAGATGCTTGGGCAGCCAAGGGGAAACAAACATAGGCTATGTTTAAAAGGTCTGCAAATGGACAAACCACAGTTCTGTGATTCTTTTTCTACTTCTTCTATGGCTTTATAATCAGCTTGAATCTCCTCATCCATCTTTTATGAAACAATTTATAAAGAAGCAGTGTCTGCTGAAGCAGGATGGGGAAAACTGTGTAAAATGTCTCTTAAAATATCACTGTAAGTGGAAGTTTCTTCTGAAGTTGGAGTAGAAAAGTCTGACACAAGGGGAAAAATGTTTCTGATGGGAAGAACTAATCTGTGTAGTATTTAACTGTAGCTGCTACAGATTTTGATCCAGTTTTGTTTGTTATAGGATAATTTCAGTGTTCTAAACCTGACTTTCTCTCACTTTCTTTTTATCTGTAAGGATTTTCAAGACTGCTTATTATCATTGCTGTAGTTGGGAAAGCGTTTGAGAAAATCTATACTGAAATCAATAGCCAGACACTTTGTGTTTTCTGGTTTGTAGGTAATGACAATACAGTTGTGCCTCCAAAGAAAATGTACACAGTGAATCTTCCTCCAGAGGGTTGCGTTGCAGATACTACTGGTGCCATTAGGATTTCAGCTTCTGAAACCTCAGATAGTAGTGCTGACTCAACAGGTAAGTGTGTATGTTTGTTGCTATGATGAATTTTTCTCAAGTGAAGCTTTCTATCTCTTATCAAGTAGACCGAAATTACAATTACGTATTTAAACTGTTGCTGCCAGTGGGTGTCACTCTTTTGCAACATAAGCAAAATGAGGATGTACATCCCTATGGGTTGGTTTCCATTGCTGGAAGACCAGATTCCTCATTTGATTATAGCTATGCTGTGTCACTCAGCTTACTGAAGCTGCATAAAGTTTAACTGAGGAGAAAGTCTTCAATATTATGCCTGCTTACAGCCATATTACTTTTAAGAGTGAATGTTAGATAAAGTTGCTCTAATTAGTGTTACTTCTGAACTGGGCGAAGTCTTAACAACCTTCCAAATTTACCTCTCCAGTTAGAACAGGCATTTGCCTAATTGGAGTTGATGAAGGGAGGTTCCAGTCCTTTAGCATTGACAAGCTTTCTGATGAGAAACTGTGACCAGGTAACTTCAGAGCCAGTGTTTTGTGTTGGCAAAAGATGCAAGAGAAGCAGTGCAGGATCTGTAAAGAAGTGGGCTCTAAGTTGGCATCAGTTAAAAACATGGCTTTCTGAATGATATTGCCAGAATTAAATGGATTCTGCCTGTCTTAGAAGGAAGTCCAAAGCTTAGATAAGACAAGTTAATTTTGGTTTTTCAACTGTGATGCTTCTGTGGATGTATGTTTGTCCAAAATCAGTCATTTGCTGCTGGGGCAGTCTACAACCAGCAAAATATCCAGGTGAGCTTGCTGAAGTAAAACACTTGATACGTAGGGTTTATTGAAATACTGTATCTAGTTGAGCCTAGAGACTGCCTGACTATCTGCAGATACAGAAAGGCAAATGCTTCTTGAATTTGAAAGGAGTACTCACAAGAGTGAATTACTGGCTTGGAAATTGGGTCTGCACCCTACTCTGAGCTCCATTCCGAACCTGAGTACAAGTAGAGCTATCAAAGTAGATTAAGAGACTGAAACAAAGCACAACATGACTGGTGGCACATCAAGAATGTTTTTTCTTGGTGTGAAATGGTTTAAAGATGGTTTTTGGATTGGCTAAGAAGTAACTTTATCAGAATAACATAATTGTAGGTCTTGATGCTGTTTAGATTATGGATAGGAAGGAGTTCTAAAGCACAGCTTCTAGATTGTACTTTTCTCTTTACATTAGATAGGATTCATATTCAGAATTCAGATTCTGTTGCAATACTGTCCTTAATTTTTTTGAGTTATGTAGTTTTCTTTGGACAGTTCATTGGGTTTCTGTTTCCCAGCACAGAAGTCAGTTCCAGCTGCTCGTTCTGATAACGAAGCACTCTTTCTCTCCATGCCATATAATCTCTGTTTATTCTTTGGTGGGATCTCCTTTCAGATATTAGAGGGATACTCTCCTTCTTCTGTATTATGCAGATAAAACTAAATGAAGTCTCATAATGGCTTGTAGTTAAATAGACTTGTAACATTCACTTTTGTACAGAGATTTAAGTGAGTTCTAAATAAAGCATTAAAGCACAAGCCTCTGAACACTGCTTCAAAGGAGGTATATCCTTATTGAGGTATCAGTCCAGAAGTTCTATGAGAAATTTACACAGATGCTCTTGAAAATCTATGAATAAATCCGTATGTGGTGCATATTACATGTTGCTATATTGGGTAGGGGAGAAAGAATAGAATTGAGGATTGTATTATCTTGTTCCTTTTTAAGGTCATATAAATATTTGGTTTTACAATGGGTAGGTTATTGAGCAGTGGCATCACTTGCTCATTTTGTAGATTTAATGTTTTCCTCTAGTATTTCAAAACAAACTTACTCAACTACGATAGCAGTAAGTACTGTTCTGCTGTTGCTTGGTGTCAGTGTTGACTGTTGGATGGTGATCTCTCTTGCCTGATCCTAGTCTCAGTGTTCAGGAAGAATAGGTTTTGGACTTCAGCCACTTTTAAGAGTTAACAAATGCATCCAGAATTTTGGGAGACTTGTGTTTGGATTGGTTTGTTTCTTGACTTTACAATTTATCACGGAATCCAGAAAAATGAAGCTCTAAGTGATCTCTGGAGGTTTTTCATTTGTTTTCTTTACAAGGTAAGTTTGACTGTAAATGTTGGTTTTGCCAGGTATTTTGCCTGATTTAATCTTAAAAGCCCCCATATATAGAGTTTTTTTCTTACATGCCCTTTTCCATTTGCGCTTGTGTTTCACTACCCTTTAATGCTAGATCTTTCTTGCTGCAGCTTAAGGCCCTTATTATTTATTCTGCCTAAATATGGATTAAAGAATTAAAGATCTGTGCTAATCCTGCAAGGCTGAGGGACATGGTTAACTTTACTTGTGTTTATACCTCAAATACATAAAATCTATTGCAGGACAAAGGCTGTGATTTCAGGCAGTCATCATAAAATACAAAAGGAGCAGTTCAGGCAACCACACTGTGGATTACTTGGTTTGCACATCACTTAGAATTAGTTGTATGTCCCTTAGATCTTTTTTGAAGTGACAAAACAAAGCTCCAGTGGGAGTTTTTGACATTGAAGAAGGAAGAGAGTCTGCGTGTCTGTATGTCTGAACATTCTATGTATATAAATCTGATTCATTTAGAAGTGCCGCAGGTGTTCCCAAAGAAGCAGCTCCATAAGGTGGAAATGCAGATCTAGTGCTGCGTTGTTGTACTCCTGCTACTGTCTACTTTGAAGGTTAAGAGGCTGTCTTCTGCTGTGTTTCCTAAAAGTGAAGCATGTTGTATATATGAGTAACAAAAGGCTGCCTTGTTAGCCTTTTCTAGTCTTTGGACCTAGAAATAGGGTAAATAAATTCTGCGGAAATTCAGACAAATGGAAACCTGACTCAGAAAATAATTTCATTGTTATCAGACCTGTCTAATAAAAATAATCTGACCACATTTTGGGATAAACATTTTTCAGGTGTAACTTTTTTATGTATCAGTAGGATTTTTTTTAAGCCTTTTCAGTAAATTAAAGAAACAAAATCCATGTCTATCTGAATTAGTATGACAAGATTATTAAGAAGAATGGATATGCCATTGCTGATATTTCATTTTGTTAAATTAATCTGGGGAAGAATTAAATATTCTGTCACTAGATTATGAATTTAAACATCAACTGTTTTTGAGTTATTTAGAAGTTGAAGTTAATTACAGTTATAACTTAAAATAATTTCTTGTCAGCTCTAAAATATATCTGGGCTCCTCCATTATTATTTTTCTTTAAAGTAATTGATACATTATGGTTGATACTGTCAGAATGCAATTAATTTTGCCCAGACCATCTTCTGAACAAGAGAGGAAAAAAAAAAAAGGCAAAGCAGGTCTCTGTGAACATTTCAGTTCAGTGTGTCTTTCTCCATCTGTCTCTGCATGTTATTTTTAGCACTTCAAATAATTTTTCAAGTACAGTACTTTTTTTTCTGTTGCATCAAATAAATTGTGACCAATTATGCTGTTAACATTATGCAGCCCCTTTGCAATGCATGGGTAAATGACTAATGGCATTGGGGCTTCAAGTCTTGTGAAGGTTCTTGGCTTCCTTGTGTAATTCTCTTATAAATTTCCCAAAGGTGGTGAGAATAAAGCTGCTTTTTCAGGGTTTATTTTCTTCGCATAAACAGCTGATTGATGGTCTTGTAGTAATGAGAAGAAGAATCTGAGAGTGCCTTTTCTTTCAAGAAAATAATGAAAATTAAATTTATCCTACATTCTTAAAATAATAAATTAGACTTAGGTGTCTAATTATTTAAAGCTCCCTTGCCTGTTTTGGAGGAATCGAGTCATTAAGATGGTGTGATCATGTCAGCCTTCTGTCGACTGAATTGGGTAACAGGAGTTAGACAGTCAAGGGAAAAAATAATGCAGTTAGTTTCTTTTGGTTTTCACATGATTTGCATATTGACTTTGATACCTGTTAACACATTGCTAATTTCCTTTTAGCAATAGACTTTATACTTTTCACAAGGACATTAAAAATGTATAATGTTCAAGTGACAGAGAAGTTATCATCTGTCAAATTCTGGGCAGAAATATCCCCATAGCCTAAAGCTCTTAAATCAGAGATCAAAATGAATTTATTTTCATTATCTATATATCAAGAAATATTTCTTCAGAAGTCACTTAGAGACTCACCATCATGTTTAAAAAGGCACTCTGTAAGAAAGGAGAATCTAAGAAATATGACTTGTTCCTTAACTTACCAGAAGGATGTGTCTTAGTTTTTATTTGTTTTCAAGTTTCAGTTTAAGAAAGTGAGGTTAGATTGTGGAGTTCTTTTTTTTTTTATTTTAATATAAGCAAACAGTAGGAAATAATATAACTTTCATTAAAATATGAAAGCTAAAATTGTAACTGTATTCCTTCTAAAAGATAATCTGCTTTTTGGTTTTTTTTTCCTCCAGCAGTGTTTCTTCTTGGATAGTTTAACCGATGATCATAGAATATAACATATAAAATTGTTTTATTTGTGCAGAGAACAGTGTGCTGAATTATAATTTCTCTCTCAAGTGCTTTAATATTAAATTAGTACTTTTATGTGGTCACAAAGTAGTACTTGGTGAGCTGAGATACATGACAGAGCAAATTCCTGACCCAAGCAATGTGGCAAATAAAAAGACTGTGCACACAGGAGTTTAGGAATATGCAGTAGTTGAGGGCACTTGGAAGAATAGATAAAGAGAATTCAAACAAAAGTGCTCTTAGGCTATTATTTTACTTTTTAATTTCATAACCCAGTCTTTTTGTGCTTGTCAAGTCTCATTTTTTCCTTCATATTTTTAAACCTCAGCGCAGTATTCATCTGATAATATCCTGTTGTTACTATCTTGATGCTAACCCACCCAGTTTTGGTTAAACCCTTTATATAGACAAGGAGCAAGACCCAGCTGTGCTTTCTCCTTCCTGGTAATGGACATGTTATGAGACAGAGTTTTAGCTACAAGGAAGAGTCCAGCCTGGATGCTCCATTCCCATGCTGGGAAGATGTTGAGTTAGAGAAATAAAAGTAAGCACAACCCATTTATTTCCTACCTTTTGGCAGCTGGCAAGCCTGAAATACTGCGGAAGGTACTTACTGATACTGATCAGCAAAAGATAAATTTGATGAAGGAATAATCAGGTAGTCTCTTACTTTGGTCTGCAATGCCTTGATTCAACTAAGGTTTAAAGCAGCCATTTTAGGAAGACAAGGTTTAAGCCTGTGTTTGTTGTTAAGGAGACGCTAGTATGAATCATGTGTGGACAACTTATGTTCTTGGTGAGTGGTTGAGAATGTGCTATGTTACAGAACTGATATACTCACCACACCAGGGGAACAATGTTTTTAGCAGCTAAGGCTGCAGCAGACCTTTTTGGCTGGTAAGTACCACCACTTATGAAACTCAAGCATTATTTATCTTTTTGTAGCCTTCAAACCAAAGGGATCATCAGACCATATAATTTAATCTTCTGTACTTCTAGAGAGGTCTTACCCCATATGAAGCTCAGCAGTTTGTGTCTGAAAGGGAGAAAGAAATAGAAACATAGAATGGTTTGTGACCTATAAGATCATCTAGTTCCAACCTCCCTGCTATGAGCACCTCCCACTACCATGCACATTTCAAAGATGTCACAGAGGCTCTGATACTTTCTGGTAGTTTGTTCTAATAGTGAATTTGCCTCCCTATGGTGTTTTTGTTTTGGTTTGGGGCTTATTTGGTTGTTTGTTGTTTGGTTTGGTTTGGGTTTTTTTGAGGGGGGGCTGTAGGGTTTTTTTGGGGGGAGGAGGGTAATAGTTTGAAAATTCCTTTTTTCTGCCTTCCTCCATTTGAGTTAAGAGCCTTTGTTAAGCAGTGTTTTCTTCCCACAAAGCAGCACAGTAATCAAGTCACCATCAATCTTTTCTGATTAGATAAGCAGATTCACTTGTGTATTGCTCAAAGATATTTACTTCAATCCTCAAGTCACTTTTGTAGCTCTTTTATGTATAACCCTTTTCACAGCATTCTTTTAATAATATAAACTCCAGTACTGCATGTAGTATTTGTGGTTTCAACGAGGCCATATATTGAAATAACCAGACAAATTGAGGGAACTGCGTGATTTTGTGGGTAAGAATTCTGCATCTGCAAAAAAAAAAAAAAAACAAAAGAAAAAGCAATAAAGCTCTTTTGGTCCAGTTTTATTCCACTAAAAAAAAAAAGATAAAAATTGCATATAATTTAAGACTTCATTAAGTATGTGTGAATAATGAAAGGTGTTAAATAATCATCTCCAAGTAATGAGATGCTGAAGTACAGCTCTTAGTAAAATAGTGCTTTGCAACACAGATGCACCAAATCATGTTTCAGATGGTAGCATCAGGAAGTTCATGTGAGCTGCAGATCTCTGGATTTTTCTTACAACTTTGTAAAAAAAAAATAAAAAAAGTACTTTTTCCGTCCAGCATTCAACTTTTTTTGAAACTATGGCTCTAGTGTTCGTTTTGCTGTCCTCCTTTCCTCAAACTTATTATCATGGGTCTTTCCTTCTCTAGTAAGGATGATTGGCCTTGCAGGTTGAAAACTCGTCTTGAAAAGAGTTACTACTTTTATGACTGGTTTTCAATAATTCAGCAAGGAAGAAGCAGTGATTATATAGGGGTTTGGCTCTTTTTATTTCTAATTGTTAGGCTAAGTCTTTTTTAATTTCTGTTGATGAATTCCTCTAGTTAATTTGGGATGTTATGGTTTTAATTCTTTGCCAGCTTGGACATCACTATTATAAAAGCAGTATCTTTGTGCATGATAAAAATACAGATGATTGCTCTCTGTAATTCAGGTTTATCTTCATAGAAATTCACAAATTCACTCCCAGTTTGTGAATGGCAGATTTTCCTGAGCTCCCAAAGCTGCAGACATTCTCACATGTATGTCATCCTCAGAAAGTAAACTGTAGCAACGATGACACCTCTGTTAAGGCTGTTAATATAAGTCTTTCTGTAATGTTACTGGTGTTTCTAGATTAATCAATAACTTGGAAGGGGAGATGTCTGTGAGGCTAAGCAACTTTTCCCTCTATAGCCTTTTTCTTTTTCTGCTTAAGTGTACTTGACATTTGGGAACCAGTTATAATGAAAGATGCCACTACAATTAGAGATGCTGGTGAAGAATTCTGTACTTCCGATGTTCTCTCCTTGAGCATCCTTTCTGCAGACCTGGTATTTGTTGATAGATGCAGTGACATTCCTAATAGATAAAATCATCACAGGTTTCTTTCTGAAATTGAATAAGATTAAATAAGCATTTTTATTTTCAGTGTTCAGATAAAGTATTTAATCATTTGTTATCTCAGGCTTAATTTAAAAAAATCTAGACTAACTAGTGCCCCCATTTACAGAGACTGTTATCACTTGACTTACATCATTGGAATTAAACTGCAAGGGTAAGAAAGACCCGAATCAAATCAACTTATCTAATTAAATACCGTTCTGGAAAATTTTAAAATCTTGTTCTGTCTGAACAGGAGAAGGTTTTCTTTCGAAAATGACCCCAAGGAATTAAATGTGAGCTTAAAAGGAAATGCTTGCTCATGTACCATGCTGCAAAAGCTAGCTGACTTCTTTTTTGGAAACCTTTCTTTAGTGTACTGCATGTGATACAAATTGTAAACATTTGAGGTAGGTGTAGCTTGAGCAGTCATTTACAGAATATATCTGCAGACTACCGTATCCTGCAGCAGTGTTAAAAGCAATTTCAGTGATCTGTCAAGCAGCCAACTAGAATCAAGTGATCACCTCTCTTGATTTCACAACAAATAAGTCTGAACTTCCTGAAGGTGACTGAAATTCACTGCTGCCCTCTGAGGGTTTTAAAACACAGGATTGGGCTATCAATTTAAGCTGTAAGTATGAATCACTAGTTCAGGTTTACACACATTGTAGAAACCAGTCATTTCCAACTACCACTTTCTATAACTATTTACATGTCCTAAATGCCAATATATCCATGAGCATATGGGACTGTTACGGAACTCATGCTTCATGGTACAGCTTGGGAGTTATGTTGCTGAAGGCTTCAGTAGTTCTCATGTGATAGTTTCTAATGTTATGACATTGGTAGACGCTCCACTAAAAAATAAAATAAAAACTAAAAAATAATGAGAGAAACCACCACAAAACCCAAAATATCTGTGGAGAATGTCTTTGGAAATGGAATGGCAAGGAATTTTTTATGTGTAATGTTAGAAAATGCTGAAAAAGTATTAAGAAAAAAATAAAGTGTTTTGTAATATGATACATTGGTAATACTTCAGCTGCCCATGGCTCTATGTTAATGCTTTATTAAAGATCCTTGATTTGTATTTCTATAACTGAAAACAAGTACACTTCTAGATGCTATAAGTATTAATTAACTTTCTGCATGCTTCTGAGAAAGCCTTGAATATTTGAGTAACAAAAGTATACCATTGAAATGAGATTTCATTCTTATGCTTTTCTGTAGTGCAGAAAACAGTGTACCCCTAATCCTGGTTTATGCATTCACATTTTAACGTAGTAAAAAGAATGCAAAAAAAAAAAGGGCAGGTGTGTGCTTAAGCAGAGTCAGAACTCACCAACAAGTGCATTTTTAATAAGATATGTTTACTCTGGCTGTTACCTTCACTTTCTTTGTTGGTTCTTGTCCTTTTCTCTTTGCTTCCTTTTCCACCATGATACAATCAGAGCCTCAGACTGAATCTGGTCTTGTTCACATGTGCATAAAGTAATTTGATCGAAGTAGGTTCCACTGGTCAGGTGGCAGTACATGAAGCAAGAGGAAAGGGAATTAAAGCCTTTTATCATAGAATCATAGAGTAGTTAGGGTTGGAAAGGACTTTAAGATCATCTAGTTCCAACCCCCTGCCATGGGCAGGGACACCTCCCATTAAACCATGTCACCCAAGACTATGTCCAACCCGGCCTTGAACACCACCAGCGATGGAGCATTCACAACTTCCCTGGGAAACCAGTTCCAGTGCCTCACCACCTTTACAGGAAAGAATTTCTTGTATCCAATCTAAACTTCTCCTTTTTAAGTTTGAACCTTGTCCTCTCACTACAGTCCCTCATGAAGAGCCCCTCCCCAGCATCCCTATAGGCCCCCTTCAGATACTGGAATGCTGCTATGTGGTCTCCACAGAGCCTTCTCTTCTCCAGGCTGAACAGCCCCAACTCTCTCATCCTGTCTTCATAGAGGAGGTGCTCCAGTCCCCTGAT
>JASSUY010023268.1:0-13744 GCA_032466535.1 Forpus xanthops
CTTCCCATTTCCCCGGGACTGGGGAAGAAAGGGGGGGGGGTGCACAGAACTGTTTGAGGGGCCTCAAACCACGACACTCACACTTATTTTGCAATCTGTTACCTGTCTGTTTACTCTCCTCAGCATTGCATTTCTGCCTCTGACTGTTCCTGCATGACGAGGAACAAGTACTAATCTTTGCCCTTAATCATAATAATAATGTTGCTATCTTTTTAACCACATCACTGCTTCAGTTAGTCAAAATAATTTTGATTTCTCTTCCTGTTCTATAGTATACCTGCAGGCCCTCCCTCTTTGGTGTAACCTGCGAATTTAGAAAGCATCTGTCTTTGATAAAGCCTTCAACAGAAGCAGACTCAGGATAGAGTTCAGCTTCTTCCTTACGTGGTTGCCTTCTTATCCTGCCATTGAAGGCAATGAGATTTACTTTTTTTTTTCTTACACTGCTTGTTCTTGCAAAGGCCATGTCATAGAATCATAGAATAGTTAGGGTTGGAAAGGACCTTAAGATAATTTAGTTCCAACCCCCTGCCATGAGCAGAAACACCTCACACTAAACAACGCCACCCAAGGCTCTGTCCAACCCAGCCTTGAACACCGCCAACAATGGAGCATTCACAACTTCCTTGGGCAACCCATTCCAGTGCCTCACCACCCTTACAGTAAAGAACCTCCTCCTTATATGCAATCTAAACTTCCCCTGTTTAAGTTTGAACCCATTGCCCCTTGTTCTATCGCTACAGTCCCTCATGAAGAGTCCCTCCCCAGCATCCCTATAGGCCCCCTTCAGATACTGGAAGGCTGCTATGAGGTCTCCACGCAACCTTCTCTTCTCGAGGCTGAACAGCCCTAACTCTCTCATCCTATCTTCATACAGGAGGTGCTCCAGTCCCCTGATCATCCTTATGGCCCTTCTCTGGACTTGTTCCAACAGTTCCATGTCCTGTTTATGTCAAATGTCAGCCATTACCTTCTTGTCATCTTCCAAGTGCTTACAAATAGTTATTTCCCATTTTTCCCCAAGGGTTCAAGGTAAGCTACCTGATAAAATTTTCCAGCTACTCTTTTCTCCCATTTTTTAATATTAGGACTGGTTTTATCATTCCAGTAAACTCTTCTCTCTCCAGGTTCCAATAGATAATCACTTCTGAGACTTCTTCAGCTTGTTCTCTGAATATTTTATGATGAAAATCCTCAGGCCTAGACTGTTTGAAATCACCTTAATTACCTAAATATTCTCTAACCTATTCACTCCTCCTTCTCCTCTGAGATCTTACAGTGTTTTTTTTTTTGTGTTTAAGGCAACTGACTCCTACTCATAGTTGATTTTTATATTAGTTAAGGTATAGATCCCTCTACTAGGTCTGTGAACATTGTAAACTCAATGTAGTTTTGCTAAAACAGAATTGAAGAGGTTATAAAGATTGTACATCAGAAATTTTTTATGCCCTATATGTCTCTAAAGAATCTCTAGGTTTCAGGGCAGAAGAATGTAACTCAGCTCCATTGCAGCTGCACGTATCTGCCAGGCTCTGGACGGCAGCTTAGACCTCACACTGGTGCCACTGAGTCTTGGAAGACAGATTTGGTGACAAGAAGGTCTGCTCTGCTCTTACAGGCAATGCAGTCTTGGCAATTCTGCTGCCTTTGAGGGACTTTCATGTGCTTCTGTATAAAAGCAGAATTTTAACTTGGTTATGTTGCATTATTGCAGTTTCTTCCTGTAACATGCCTAGTTAGTGTGTGTTCTGCTTATTAATCATAGAATCATGGCCAGCAGGCACATGGAGAGGCATCCTAGCCAAATCCCTGGGCAGGGACTAAAATAAAACTGGAAGTGTTTCTGGCAGATGTTTGCCTTATCTGTCCTTAAAAGCTCTGCAACCCTCCTAAGTAGTTATTTCAGTGTCTAACTGTCCTAATAGCCAGGAAGTGTTTGCTTGTGTGGTCTAAATAATTCTTGTTGCATTGTAAGACTTTTATTTTCTATCCTGTCCTATCCTAGTGGAAAAGCAGAGAAGTTCATTATCTTTCTCTCTGTAGCAGTCGTGTATGTACTAGCAAATAGCTGTCTCATGTCCAGGCAAGGTGGTTCTTCAATATTTACACCATTTCCCCTGAAATATGTTTTAAACAAGTTGGGAACAGAGAACAGCTTGTTCAGTTTCAGAGCTGGCACAATCTGAAATCATGGATTGATTCTGTTATTAGCCTAATATATGTTTGATCAGCTTTTCTTACTTTTTACTGCCCAAGCCCCTGTAATGCTACATTTTATTTTTTATTACATTTTTATATTTTCACAGTTACAGGTTTAAACAGAATAAAAACAGAACCTATGGAATATTGACACATCAAAGCAAATATTTGATTTTTGTATAGTTTCCAGAAACAGAAAATTATCCCTAGTGTGAGCAGACGCGATTCTTTGGACTTAATGGGGATATGTGGGATTATCATGAGTCTGAACTGGCTTTCACTGCAATATTGGTTACTGTGTATGTGCAGGAGGCGCAAAACTCCTGCAAGTAATATTCAGTAAAAATATAAAGCATATAAGGACACATGTATGATTCCATATTAATGTTGTTAGAACAGAAACTAAAACTAAGGCTGTTAGAACAGTAATAGATATCAGATTTCTCTTTGCTTAATTAATGAAACAAACTGTATTCATAAACCAGTTCATAGGGCACTGGCTTTACAGGATTTTCTGGACTGTGAGTCAGATAAACTGTTTCATGTTTAACAAGAAACGTGAAGATTTCAAGCTGTGACTGCAAGACACAAGGTCAACCCCTTGTCAAACCAAAAGGAAGAAATAGTAGGATAAACAGTTACATCTTGACATTTATAAATTTATGGAGTGACATTGCAGAAAGAAGAGAGAAGGATAGTATCAAACAACAAGAATATTATTCATCAAAAGCAGTAAAAAATAATGATATTGGGTAACCTAGATGAATATGTTCTTATTAAAGATCACCTATTGGTCCTTCACCTTGTAAAGGGTGAAACTTGAGTCTAGATGGCTCAGTCAGAGGAGCTGAGGACATGTAGAGTGATATTTTCTTATGATTTTATCATCTCACCGTTACAAAACTGAGCATTCTCAGTGGTATCAATGCCTTGCAGAAAACATCATGACTTTGAGAAAGAAAGAGAAGGGATAGATAACAAAGGAGGTGATGCTGGAATAGGCTACATCGGCATCAAATTTGCAAAGGTGTTGCTTTTCACTTGGCATGAATCCTACGCTGAGCCCATATTCACTTTCAGAATAAGTTCCTTCTCTGACACAAAAGGCAGAGTGGCACAATGCACAACTACTATTTGTATTTTCATAATATCCATGCAAATATAGTTTTTATTATATTTGACTTCCAATAACTGCATGACAATCTGGATATGTGAGTGCACACATGTGCAGAGCACCTTCTCAGTTACTGCCTAGGCACAGCATCTGAGGTGGCTTCTAATCAAAACCCATAACTCAGCATCATGCTATGTGAAATCTCACACTTTGCAAGGTCTTGAGGCTTAGCAGTAACGTTGGAATTAAAAATGAAAAGTATAAAAAAAATTTAGTTCTCGTGTATAATTAAAGTGAAACTGGAACTCATGTAAAGACTTTTGTCAAGAGTCAGCAGATGACTTTTTGCAGGATATACATCTTCACGGAATGACTAGAATATTTATAGTTTTTATTTCTTCTGCATTCTGAGTTTTCTTAAAGTTTTTCTCTGAGTAACATCAATCAGACTACATGGCATGAATTGGATGTTGCTCTCAAAATATGTCATCTCAGTCAGATGCAAGAGGTGGTGCAAAAGATCTTGGCAATAACTACCATATGTAAACTCTACTGGGCCTGAAAGAGCAGCAGAAACTTGTAAGATCCTTTTTGTGATACTATGCATATGAGAGCATTCCCAAACTCGTATGTGGGAGAAGAGCTTTGTGGGGAAAAGGATGTAGCCGTTGGCATATTTTAGATGATTGAAACCAATGACCAAATGCTTGTTCAAAGTTAGTTATTAATATTTATGCCAAGATTTTCAAAGGAGCCTTAGGGAAATGTGTGCTCCTGACTCATTGAAATTCAGAGGAAGCTGAGTGCCTAACTCCCTTAGCTTCTGCTGGAAATCCCAGCCTTAATCTCTGTGTGACAATCTGATTTTGATGTTTTACAAACTGTACTCCCAGTAATAAGGATATGCTCAGGAAGCTGGAAAAGTGCTCCAAGTGCTTACATTTAGTGCCTTTATTTTGGCATGATTGTTTAAAGGACTTTAGATGAAAATTTGTAAAGTGAAGCAATTTCCAGCTGAAAGCCTCATAACACAGACTTCAGTCTGTATTACTGATGTAAACATATGCATTAAACTTTACAATGGAATTTATGAAACTTAATGAGTAAAATTTTATTGTGCTGCAATACTGTGTTGAAGCTGGTTTTCCTTCTTTGAATTTCTTTGCCTACAGCTACAGATAAATTTGACATGCTGTATTATTGTGTTGTCCTAGTTCACCATAAGTTTATAATGCTACCTAAAGCCAGAATCTTTATTTGAAATTGCTGGCAGAAGTGATTTTGCAGCATGCTTTTCACTCAGAATGATATCCCAAATGCACCCAGTCATTTGAAAAGTAAGTTGATAATATATTTTTTTATCATATTTATTTCTAATATTATTGCAACTGTGAATCTTCAACTAACCAAGACAGCCCAGTCAGCTTATTTCTTCAAAAACTCACTGTAGCATTGTGAACAAATAGAAATAGGTAATGATAGTTTAACTGCCAAATGACTGCAGTTGTTCGAAGATACCAAGATCTGTGTGACTTCGTAAACTTAGTCCTTAGTTATGCTCCTACAATCCTACTGTCATCAAACTAATTGAGGCAGTGTAACCCAAAGGAAAAAGTCTCACTCATATGTCTATGAAACTGAGTCTTTAATCCTAAACTGTTTTATGGTACCCAAGTTTGGAAATAAACATTTCAGCATGTTTCAGCTAATTGGCTTCCCAAGAATGAAGTAACCCACAAAGTACATTTCTTTCTGCAGAACTGGAAATTTTGCGTAAGTCCTTACTATTGGAATAGGTGGAGGATTCCTAGCTGTGCCAGCAACCTCCATTGTTAGTAGCTCAACTTCTTCCACATTATTGTTAGTGTAACCCATCACCTAAACGGCAGGTCAAGTGTGCTTATAGACTCATAGGAATGTACTGTAAAAACTAAACTGACTGCTAATCAGTAAACTGTTGTAATTAAGGTACACTGCGTAGTATGCTGGAATAGGATGACTTCAGTCTTTCAAATTATAGGAAGTATTTTCACAATGATATTTCTTTTAGCTGAAAGACGTGTTTTGAACCCCAAGAGCTGTAGGAAAGCAGAAGCAAAATATGTACAATTTAACATTCTGTTAATGTTTAGAGGTGAAAATGGTAAACTGACCATCTAGATGTAAACACTGCATCCTGTGAGAGATGAATCACTATCACTCTTCTCATGTATGCTGAACATTGGGCCCTAACTCAGGCCCACTGACACATGGAATTTGGCTCTGGTGCCATGTATATGATAATAGTGGTAATACTCAGCAGTATCATGCTTCACTGTTCAATGAAAAAAAGAGAGGATTCCTTACTTGTTTAAAGAAAGATTTACTGAAACAGATCTTAAAGTTAATTTTATTGTATGTTTGAAGGGCTCAGTACCTCTTCTCCTGTCTTCTAGAGTACACTCATTGAAGGCAGTATGTTACTAGCATAGCTAAGGGTCCACTTGGCTCAGACTCCACAAGCATCTCAACAAAGGCTTTATTTTACTGAGAAAGAGTGCAGTGTTCTGGGGCTTAAAGCACAATCAGCTGTGGGATTTTAATATACTTATGCCTGATTAGGAGTCCAGGTGAGAAGCAGAGCTGGTAGAACATATTTCCATATCAAAATGTAGGAAGAAAATAATTAAACTGAAGAGAAATGACAATTTTTTTTTGTTGATGCTTCTCCCCTGTCCTCTTTGGTTACTTCTGAAGCTCCTCTTTTTCAAACTTGAAAGATCAAAACCAAAAAAAAATAATATTTATTCCACCGTTTCATAATTCTTCCATCTTCCTTTTAAACAACTCTAGAAATGAACCTTTTACTTCTTACTGTGATTTAAGTTTCTCTGCCCAAGGCATGCAAGCACATGATTTCATGGTGACCACAAACGATAACGTCGGTTAACTTGGCTTCAGGAGCTTCTTTCAGCATCTCTTTTTAAAAAAAAAAAAATTCTGATATTCAGAGATTGCATAGTGAAATTCTAGCCCACCAAAGGCTCCAGGAAACTCAGCTACATTTATTGATAACAGAGTTTAGCATCTATTTTTATGATAAATATGCCCCAAACCTGTATCTGTTCAGGTTTTCTTTATAAACTTTTTAAAATCTAATTATTCAACAAGACATTATGCAAGTTGTAAAGGACCTGTTAAGCATTGCCAATCCTGTTAACATCATTGTGATGAACACAAGTGCAGTAGGAGTCATCTGACAACAGACAGCAGGGGTAACTCTCGTCTTCCAAAGCAATTCACAAAAAGTGTAAAACAATCTTTTCATCTTTTTTTGCAAGTGGAATGACACCTTTTGTCTTCAGAAACATGTAAACTGTCACTGCCTGAAACACCAAGCTGAGCCTTGTCATGCCTGTTTATATGAGACCAATTGTGTACTACTAATCTACAGGCTTTGAATGTGCTCCACTTGCTAAATCCAGTTCAAGACTGAAAAGTGCTTGATAAAGCCTCTGAATTCTTTAACTTTGAAGAATTCTTTTGCACCCGAGACAAACAGGATTAGTACATGTGGCCTCCCATAAGGGAGCTCTGCATCTTCCTTTCACTGACAGAGCACCCTTGCCATTTTTCCTCCCATTGGCACCTCTTGATGAGAAAGATAGAGAGATCAGTAGGTTTGTAAAAGCATCTGTTTAGCATGACCCTAATAAAATATCCATTGAGCTCTATGTGTTATAAGATTGTGATTCAGAGCTTCCTAATGTAGCTGTAAAGCATGGTCTGGGCTACATTTTCTGATGGGAAAGTGTGCTGAAATCAGTGGGACACTTTCTGATAAATTCCAGAAACTCTGGATCAGGTTATAAAATTTTATCCTGTTCTTTTTTTGTTCTTTCCCTCCTATCCCCCTTCATTTTTCTTTGCTGTTGAAGTTACAGCTCCATCACTGAGTATGTTCTACTATTAAAAAATACAGAGAAACCAAAGCTTACATGATCACTGTAATTAAGGTTTTAGAGATTGATTGGCTCTCATAAGTACTTTAAGTGACTTTTCAAAATGAAACCTTACAAGCTGCTAAAGGCTAAACAGTCTGTGGTCCCTTTGGAGGTACTTTTACCTGTGTTCACAAATGGCTTTTACTTGCCATTTACTGAGTCCTGGCAACCACCTACCCTTGTATTCAGAGGAGAAGCAGACTCTGCTCTGGCAGCTGGGAGGTGCGAGCAGGGTTGAAAATCAAGGCCTTTTACCCACCACTCCTTCCAATGTACATGTCATTGTGACCCAGTTTGTAAAAGCAATGGAGAGCCATCCTGTATCCTGAACATTGTCTGCAAAGCCGAGAGGGATTTTCTGCCAGGGAAAATGCATGGCAGTTTGAAGTGCCTGGAAATTTAGCTCATTCATTTTGGAAGCATTTTAAGTCCATCAAAAAGAATTCTGTCCTAGGACATGGAAACAACAAGTGAATGAATTGCACAAAAGCCCTGCTAAGCCCCTTCCAGTGCCTAGGGAGCTTGGCACCTTTTGAAAGGCAGTCTGCCCATTTTGGCTGAGCTTCCCCCTGCAGCCATTCTGGGACGACAGACAAGGTGTTCTTGCACTTGAGTGTCCAAAACGTAGACCTCTGCAGAACACAGTAGCATGCACCTTCAATACTGAGTTCAGTAATTATAGACACTGGTGTAAAAAGTTCTGGTATTAGGATGGCCGCTCCCAGCCTCTATATGACATTTGAGCAGCTACAAACATTGCTCTGGGAAGTGTCAGATTATACCCTGTGCCCTTTTCAGGTTGAAGAAGATCAAAGACACATTGTCAAAGAAAACACTACCAGCATCCACACTGCAGGCTCTTTCCAAAGCAGAGGTGCCCTTCACCCTCAACTATATAGAAAGGTTTCACAAGGATTAGGCCCAGAGAAGCCAGGGGGGAAATGAAGTGGTTATACTTGGGCAAAACACTAACCATGCCAAGAATAGCTCAAGAACCAAAAGTAGCATAACAATCATGCTTCTCAGCAGAATAGTTTGATGCAGGTGAACCAATGCATAGAAGTCTTACAGCCTTTCCTGGTATCATACTGTAAGGCAACACATCAGAAACAGTTCTCTGTTTATCATTCCCTATTTCTTTACTTAGGTGTCTTGCACCTCACTTAGTCTCTCTCTCCAGTGTATTCCCTTCATAACCGTGGTTAGTGAATCCTGCTGCCGGGGTTGAGTGCATTTGTATCAGGGTCATACTTTTCTGCTTGTCTGTCTGGCTTTTAGCATACGGTTCCTTGCAAATAACAGCAAATGCTTTGGCTCGCACTGTTTTTCAAATCATGTTTAGCACAGAGGAAAAGCATCTTTGACAGCTCTGCAAACTTAATCTTGAGATACAATAGACTTTTACATTGCTGTAGTTTAAAAAGTTAATAGTATGCACTTTATAAACTGCATGCCCGGATAGTAACATGACAGGTTTTAAGCAGCTTTAAGCCTCTCTAAAGTAAACAGTACTAATACTAAAAAGTTGTTATTTCAAGCTCTTTCCTTTTTTTTTCTTTTTTTGCAAGGAGAAACCCTGCAAAGATGGCAAATGTGTATCGTTTCTGTCACTTCATAGAAAAGCAGCAAAACATACAGAAGAAAAGCCTTTCTCTCTGGCTGATTTCCCAAACATACTTTGAGTTACCAACCACATTTAAGAAGCTGCTGGAGCTTCTTTGTACAGGGAGAAAGTACTGAAACAGAAAAAGCATTGAGCAGAATATGCAATGACTTTGTCACAATTATGGGCATCAAACACAGGGTTTTCAGACACAATCCTTTATCCTGCAGATGTTTCAGTTCAGTGTGTTGATCAGCACATTGCCCCAGGAAATTGCCTTGCTGATCAAAAGGTATCTGTGTGTGCTCCTCTTGCACATATCCAGCATAGTCTTTTCAGGATAACTACTCGTTTTAATATACAGGAGCTAGCAAAATTGTAGACAAGCAGTTGAAAAACTCCACTGGTGTACCTTGATTCGTTAGAAGTGCTGCATCTATAGTAATCAAAAATATTTCCTTCACATGTAGCATTCAGCACTTATGATGTATGTAGGACCATAACCTTTGCCTCTTTGTTTAATGCTCTCATTTGAGAAACAAGTGCCTTTTGAGATATCAGGAAACGCAAGCTCAGTCATGGTCACATTTAGTTTTACTTTCAACATGCTGTATATAAAATCTGCCAGTGCATGAGAGTTTTCTTGATACTATGATCAGGAGGTCAAATCCTTTCCTGTTGTTATCTCGTTCTCTTAGTCGAAGTGGTGTGAGAAGAAAACTTTTTTTTATCTCTGCATCGTCTTTCTTGCTGGAATTGTGATCACTATATAAAGCTGGCTACCTGTTGCTTGTTTCTGTGCCAGGAAATAGCTTTCCTTCTTCGCTCAGATGATCACTGAATTTGTGCCTTTTCTTTGTCAGATGCCCACCTTGTGCCATTTTGCATGTGAGTTTTGAAGATAACAGGGACCACCTGCTTCTTTGAACTTCACTGACAGCTGGAAGGACTTGACAATAAGATTCCACCTTATCGAAATGGAGCTTCCATTATGTCTTGCTAGTGATGAGACTTCAAACCACAATCCTCCTCCTCCATCAGTCTAATGATTAAGGGCTCAACATTTGGATCTGGGTTCACCCACTTAGGTCTCTGAGCATTTACCTAATACATTAGGTTGTTTGTTCAATGCCCAGAAAACCACTGCTATAGGGAAGGCTACTTAGCAGCAGGCAAAATTGCCTATCAGAAGCACCTCTTTCCTATTCCCTATCCTCCTCCATGCTGGCATCTCAGACTAGGGGCCAAGAATTACTAAGACTCGACTTTAACAGTGTGTTAGTGAAAACAGATTTATGGCAAGGAGACACAAGGAAGTACATTGGTTAAACAACCTCCTGTGGACAGGGGAGCAGTGTGTCTGTACTTGCCTCTTCAGGGGCAAAGGAGAAAAAGAAAGGATTGGGTCCTTCTCCCCAGTGTCCTCATCTAATTTTCTTCCAACCCAGCTAAGCCAAACCAGAGGGAAAAATAAGGAAGCAAAATATTTCTTTGTTTTGCAAAAGGGAAGAACCAAGTGTGATTGCTCAATCTGCTGTTTCAAGAAAAGCAACATGTGGCCATAATTCAATCAAGTGTTCAGTCATTAGTTCTAGAAAGCATTTGTACTTTTATTTAGAAATTGGATTTGATAAATCTGACATGTTCTACTGTGGACCAGGAGGGAAGCTCATTAGAGGAATTGCCAGGCTAAGGCCTTTTTACCTCAGAACAGGCCTTTGGATTTTGTTAATCAGGTACATTTGTCATTTAGACTGATGATAAATGTTTGACAAGTAATCAGCTTTGGGAGGAACATGATTTACTGCCGCAATCTGGGTTTGTGCTGTTAATAACAATAATAATGTTTGACACCAGTATAGCCAGTGTAAGCAAAGGATAGAACAGTTTTCCCAGGCTCTAACTGGCTTAATGTGGTTTTCCATGTCCTGCTGAGAAGGGTTTGCCAAGGACAGGCCTGTTGGGATCAAAAGAACATGGGAAAACAAGAACAGAGGCTTGGTGCAAGTTGCCATTCTGTTTGAGGATGGATTACTGGGTTTGCTAGGATTTCTCTCATTCTATTTCTCTCAGATGGATTTAATTTAAGACTGAACTTTTCAATGTAGTGGTGGGAGAGGATTTAATGTTTCTAGAGAAATTTGAGTAGGATTATGAATAAATTGTTGAAAACCTTATCTTCAACTTTTCCTTGCAGAAGATTAAGCATTTGTTGAAGTAGTGGTTGGGTTTTGTTTTGTTTGATTTTGCCTGTCATAGAAGGTGTTTGTTTCCCTTCAGAAGTAGAGATGTGGTTTTGTTCAAAGAATGAAAGCCTGCAAGCATAAAGCATTTGTTTTTGCTGTTAAATGCCATCCCCTCCCCTAATAATCCAGGTTTAGTCATTCAAACTTACAGTATTTTTAGGGAAGTGGGAAGGAAGATCCAAGAAAGGAGTTTCCAGAGATATGCTTTATCTGTGTATGTTTCTAGAACATGACCCTGCCTTGGATCTGTACCTTTTCCTCTGTTGCAAAACTGTCTTTTTTCCAGATATGTAACTATTTGCAGTGACAATAATTCCTGTGGGGTCCATTTCTGCATTTCTGGGTAGCTGCTAGGTTCTGCTGTATTTAGGATACAAAGAATCAGCACAGTTTCCTTTTTACCTTAGTTATTATGCAAAGGGTCCAGAAAGATTAAGAGCTGTTTGACTGACAGAAGAGCAACTTTGCCATTAAACAGAAGTAAAACACTCACATATGTGAGAGCCCTTATACCCTGAACAAGGGCAGGTATTCGCTAACTTGTGCACTGGTGCAGTGTTTCTTTTTTATGGCTGATTGCTTAAGTAGCGCAGCTGAGCCCTTCGCAGCCCTGCTGGCGCAATGTGATAGGTCTCAGAGGGCAGCAAAGGTTACATGCCACTTTGATGATTTTATTCAGCTTGATTCCTGGCTTTCTGAAGCTGCAGCCCAGCCCTTTTCTGAAATCTTCCTGATAGCTGCGTCACCTCAAAGACCTGTCGATCACATTCTGTTCATATATTACTTCTTTATTGAAGAACTGTTTTCTTTCAGACATACCTGTTTTGAGTTGAAAATACAATTTTTGTAACACTTGAGTGGATTTTGTTTTGTGTGAATACAAAGTTTGGACTCTCATCCTTTCTATTGCAACTTTTGCAATATATTTGATTGATAGATTTTATTACTATGGTTACTCCAGTTTTATACAGCAGATTTTATTTGTGAGAGTAGTATAATGCTCTGCCCTTATTCAGCCTGCTTTGTTTATTAGTGTTTATTGTGGGTTCTTTTTCCACTGCTTCCCTTGAAAAGAAGCTTCCTTCAAATTAAAGAGCTTCCACTAAGTTATGCATTGCTATCTTATAAAGAGAAGAACCTTATGTACTGACAGACCAAGAAATTCCGCTGTCTGCAAGAGTTCAGAAATCCGAATCATACAAAAAGCTTCCATCTAATTACATGGTGCTCTTTTTTTTTTTTTTCCCTAATTTTTATTTAAAAAAAAAAAACATTCTGCAGGGCAAGTCACGGTGATTTACTTGCATGCTGCAGGCTGATTTAGGATGCTTATTCGATCAGTCTGCTTTTAATGACACTAGAAATACTGTAATGGATGGAACATTCCTGGTCTGCTCTAAATTGGATTAGATGGTTTACTAATGTAATACCAGCAAGGCAAATCAGCCTGTGATGCCATGGGGATTAATCTGTAGGGAATATTTGATCTCTAATGCCCAAGTGCTAGTTGAAGTGCAGTCATATCTTTTGATTTAATAAACCATTTTTGTATTTCCCAACAGTATCTCCGTGTTTCAGCAGAATGAGCTAATTGGTAGAATTAC
The DNA here is from genome assembly GCA_032466535.1 of Forpus xanthops. Taxonomy (NCBI): domain Eukaryota; kingdom Metazoa; phylum Chordata; class Aves; order Psittaciformes; family Psittacidae; genus Forpus; species Forpus xanthops. Next base: position 12,750 of record JASSUY010023268.1, read on the forward strand.
CCTTTTTAAAATGGAACTTCATAACTTGCTGCTAAATGGAAGAATACCAAGTACCTCAGTCTTAAAAGGTTCGACTTTATTTATGCAATTTCTTTTTGATAGCTTAAATGCTGAGGACCACATGAGGATTTGCTGGTTTTGGTTAAGGCACAAAGCTTACAGTCCTGGTACGTATTGTAAAGTACTCATTTGTTACTGAACAAAAGATACCTATCCCAGTAAGTCCAGTATATTAGGTCAGGTTTTATTCTGGTCATCACATTCTTCTTCTAAAAATTAAGCCTTAATACACAGACAATAACAAATTGACCAAATAAATTACTGGGAAAGATGTTTAGAAATAAAGAATAATTACACAGTGCCACTTTTTTCAGTTTCAGTTTTTGGCACTATGCTGTTTGTTGGTGTTCACTGCATACCTATCCAATTTTTGGCTGGCAGATGGCTCGTGCAGGTAGCAAAGAGAGGCACAGGAGAAAGAATAAGAGACCTATAGAATTACAAAACCAAAACTTGCTCTCTATTTAGGTGTGTACGTCTTAATGCACTTGTACTAACTGATAGCATTTACTAAAGCGGTTGCTGGAAAAAGGGAAATATAACCCTCATTTTCAAGAAGGGGAAAATGGATAAGCTGGGGAACTACAGACCAGTCAGCCTCACCTCTCTGCCTGGCAAAATCTTGGAGCAGATTCTCCTGGAAAACATGCTAAGGCACATAAAAAACAACAACGTGGTTGGTGACAGTCAGCATGGCTTCACTAGGGGGAAATCCTGCCTGACCAATTTGGTGGCCTTCTGTGATAGGGCTACAGAACTGATGGACAGGGGTAGGGCAGTTGATATAATCTACCTGGATTTGTTCAAAGCATTTGACCCTGTCCCACATGACATCCTTGTCTCTAAATTGGAGAGATGTCAATTTGATAGGTGGACCACTCAGTGGATAAAGAACTGGCTGGATGGCCGCACACAAAGAGTTGTGCTCAATGGCT
>JASSUY010023269.1:0-10945 GCA_032466535.1 Forpus xanthops
CCCCGCGGGCCGGGTGGCGCCGCAGGGGCTGCCGCGGGCCGCAGCGCCTGAGCTGAGCGGCTCCGCCTCCGCGCTCGCGGGGAGCTGCAGCGGCGGGGAGCGGAGGTGAGCGCCCATTCCCGCGGCGGAGCAGAAGGATGCGGTCCAGCGTCGGGTTCTGAGCGATGGAGGGCGTCCTGTACAAGTGGACCAACTACCTGGCAGGTAGGCGGCAGGAGCGGGGCCTCGGGGAGCGGTAGTGGTTGGGGCGGCGGTTAAGGACGGTTGGCCTCATCCCGGCGTCCCGCTGGCGGCTGGGAGCTGCATTTAGCAAGCTGGCTGGGAAAGGGTTATTTGTTCATGTTCAGGGCCGAGCCGCTGCGTAGCGGCCGAACGGGGCCCCGTAGACGAGCGGCTTAGTTCGGCTGGGCTGCCTGGAGCTGGAGTCGGCGCCGGGGGCAGGTCCTGGGAGGCGGCGAGGCTCGGCAGCACTCCCCGTGCTCTTCCGTCTGTGAGGCGGGGAGGAGGGGGCGGCAGGCCGGCAGGCTGTGGCCGAGTATGAGTCCCCATCGGCCGCCTTCGCTGCCTTGTGGGCACCAGAGCGGCCCTCAGAGCCTCCCGACCGTGATGTGCCCTGCCCCACCGCCTTCCCTGCGAGCTGGGTGGGCAGGTGCTTCTGGAGACCTGGATAGCGCCATGCCGAGCTGATGAGGGACTCTGAACCGGACAGGCTTCAGGGAAGCGCCGCCCGTAGTGTTCAGTTCTAACGGCCCAGCAATGGGGTCTTCTCCACCTCCGATTCCTCTCAGAGATATTGCAGCATAAAAGCTCCGAAGGTATCCTTGCTTGAAGTTGAGGAGTCATTCATAATAAGTCTTAAATAATTCTTCAATGAGTCTTCAGTGCTAAATGTAGCAGTATGAATTCTCTTTTAATTTACTTTGGGATGTTGTGTTGTTTTATTTTTTTTTTTTAAGTCTTAATCTCCTGTATCTTTACCTGCAAAACATACAGAAAAACCCAGTTCTGGGTGAAGTCTTGTGAAATGTATTTTTAGATGTGCTGCAGGCAGAAGTGCACCAGATGTCTACATTTGCCATCAAAACTCTGGGTTTGTGTCATCGTTTGTTGTAACAGAGATAGTCGTCCTCTGGAGATAGCGATGGATAGACAGTGTTGTCAAGGTGAAACAGATTTCTCTTCTGACACTGTAATAGGACTCATTGTCCCTTCAGAGCAAATTACTATTGGATCCTATACCATGAGGCTTAATCAGGTCTTGTGTTTGACTCCTTCGGCAGTATCTTCTTTGGTCTCTTTTTCTTTGGAACTTAATGTGTGCTGTTCAGTTTCAGCATATTCGAGTTTTGAATGTGGAGTGGTGTGAAACTCGGTTCTGAAGGTTCATAAAATGTGGGCCACATTGCCAGGAACATGTGTGCTTGGTGTGAATTGAATTGTGTTTTACTGGGAAAATATATGTCTGCATATAGTTTTGTTCCAATAAAAGGAAACAGTAGTACTGTAATTAAACAGATATTTGATATTTTTGTCATTTCTTTGCAATAAATGTGAAAAAAATGCATATAGGAAAAATTGTAGTGATTATAGGAATGATGAGTGTCAGTTTCTTTTCAAAATGGAATGGAAAATGTCACTTTCACTTATGTGACCTGAAAAGTTACTGTAGCAAAAAGTAAAAGGTCACAGGTAATGAGCCCTTGAAGTGTTTGATAAAAGCTTCCCATTTGAAGTCTGTTTTTTAATAAGTAAATACTCAACATTAAGTGACTGCTGTGCAAGCAATAGACTGTTATATCAACACACAGCTCAATTCTGATAAAAGTAGCTCTCTAAAACAGCAAACTGCAGAACCTTTCCTTTAGTCTGTGCTGGCAAGCTGATAGCATCTGCTCTTGCCTTTCAAAATTACAGTGCTTTAGGAACTCCCTCAATTTCTGGAATGTAGGAGGTCAGCAAATTAAAAAAAAAAATCTAGTCAATAAAGGTTTTAAATTTTATTACTACCTTTCTTGGAACTCTGCTGTCTGTTTCTGTAGCCAGAAATAGGCAGTAGGACTTGCTGTCATTAATGCTAGAAGCCAGGCAGTAAAGGAGCTTGTTACTCTTGCTGAAGCATTGTAGAAAACATTTAATTTCTCCTTCATTAAAAGCAAATCAGAAATACAGCTTTATTCCCCACCCCCCGAATAGTATGTGTGCATTTACAACTTTGTGAAGTACAGAATTATTAAATATTTTGTCAAGCATAGGATGCTTTGTTTGCCCAGTTTGAAATCAGAAGAGGTGGTTTTGTTCTTCAGTTTGCTTCTGCGAGGCACTTGAAGTCTTAAGTCCTTTGCTTCTGTTTTTTGCAATACCAGCATAATAGGAAGCTGGAAAAGTCATTCATGTAGGGTCCCTTGTTATCAGAATTGAGACAGGCATCGACTTAACAGCTATGCATGTTCTTAGGAGATAAGAGCAGCACAGAGTTAATGTTTTGTAACACAGTGTAGCAGGAAAAAAAACCCCAACGCATTAATGCATTTATGAGCTGCATTTTACAGGACAGGGTCTTCAGTACCCTATCTGAGCAGGAAGTTCAAGTTTGGTGTTGAGTATAAAATAAAAGGATAATCTGCTTCTGTTGAACAGCTGACCTAAACTGTAGTGGGCCAGTGTAATTGTAATACTCTACTTGAATATTTTAATTCTGTGTTATTTTTAGAAAAAAAAGGGTTTTGATTTACTAGGCCAAATGGTTTGCATTTAGTTGTATTAGACATTTGGGCAGCTGTTCCAGTGAGTGATGTTCTGTGAAGCAGCGATTAGAAAAAGGGAAAAACAAGAAGGAAAGAAAAAAGGTCTCCTAATATGCTTTAATCCAAGAAGGCCCATGACAGTAATTTACTATGTGTTGTAATCATAGAATCATAGAATAGTTAGGGTTGGAAAGGACCTTAAGATCATCTAGTTCCAACCCTCCTGTCATGGGCAGGGACATCTCCCGCTAAACCATGCCACCCAAGGCTGTCCAACCCGGCCTTGAACACCACCAGCAACGGAGCATTTGCAACTTGCCTGGGCAACCTATTCCAGTGCCTCACCACCCTTACAGTAAAGAATTTCTTCATCATATCTAGTCTAAACTTCCCTTAAGTTTGAACCTGTTACCCCTTGTCCTATCACTACAGTCCCTAATGCAGAGTCCCTCCCAGCATCCCTGCATAGAGTTCTAGATCTTTGTGTCTATGCATAAACTGCTCTGGTTTGTGAAAGTAGTAAAGTCAGAGATTATTATATAATTTTGCCAATGCAAAGTTGATAAAAACCTTAGTAGAGCAGCTGGTGTATGCTGTCCTCACAAGTGGACTAGGGCTGTAAGCCATGTCTCAGTTCTTCACATAATACCTGACATTAAATTGTTGTTGAGCAATAGAGCTGGGCTTCTTTCAGAAAAAGTTAGTGTGAAACACGGAGTTTTCACTGAAACAGGGAAGGCAGAGGGAGAACCATAGCAACTGATAACGTCAGTCATTAATTGTATCTTACAAGTAAGTTCTTACAATCTTCAGAAAGTCTGTCTGAAAAATATACTTGTGTGAGGGTGGTTCTTTAGAGGTATGTTAGTTGTCAGCCTTCAAAACAGGCTTCCTTGGTAACTAAATTGAAATTTAAGTTTGCTTTAGAATGGAATATGGTGAAAACTGGAATACTACTGATCTTACATCCAAAAAAGAATGGGAGTGAAAGTATCTATGTAATACTAGTCTTATTATAGAGGAGCTGTGGTCTTCAGCCTCTGCAGATTGCTTACTTCCTGGTGTGTTAAAAGAATAGCTTAATGTTTGCATTTTTAATAAAAGTTTTAACAGCCAAAGAGCTGATTTTGATTTGCAATTTAGTAATTAGGCTAAACTTACTTTTCATTATTTGATCTCGCTAGGTTGGCAGCCTCGGTGGTTTGTTTTAGACAATGGGATATTGTCATACTATGATTCACAGGATGATGTTTGCAAGGGCAGCAAAGGAAGTATAAAGATGGCTGTTTGTGAAATTAAAGGTAAGAATTAATAGATTTCTACTTGATGAAATTTTAGCTGCCAAGGAAGGGGAAGAGATCACTGTTGTGGTTTAGCCCCCGCTGGCTACTAAGTACCATGCAGCTACTCGCTCACTTCCCGGTGGGATGGGGAGGAGAATTAGAAAAATGCAAAACCCCATGGTTTAAGAACAGTTTAATAATCGAAATAAAGTAAAATATAATAATAGGAAATTAAAAGAGAGATAATTAAAACCCAAGGAAGACAAGTGATGCACAGTATAATTACTCACCGTCTGCTGACTGATTCTCAGCTCATTGCCGAGCTGTGATCAGCTGCTTCTGGCTAACTCCCTGCAGCTTATGGACTGAGCAAGATGTCCTGTGCAATGGAATATCCCTTTGGCTAGTTTGGGTCATCTGTCCTGGCTGTGTGCCCTCCCAGCTTCCTGTGCATCTCCTCTGAGGCAGAGCAAGGGAAACTGAAAGTCCTTGGTTCGCCTAAGTGCTGCTTAGCAACAACTAAAATGTCTGTGTTATCAACATTATTCTGAGACTAAAGCCAAAATACTACACTGAAAGCTACTAGAAAGAAAATAAACTTTGTCCCAGCTGAAACCAGGACAGATACTGAATCATGAATGGTAATTTTTCAGAAGGGCACCAGCAGTGACCCAAAAGGGGCCATTATTATGAAACAGAGATGTTCAGTCTTTTGTTTTCCTGAGTAGCTTTTTTAGTCGCAGTTAGCTGCTGCCCACATGCATAGGTAATGGATATAGTAGAGTTAGTAAGCGAACTGTTTGTGTCAGACTGTAAGTTTAGCATTTGGTGTATCCTGATCTGTAGGTTAACCTCCTTGGCTAATAGCAATGCATTATCTAACTCTTCAGTGCTTACAGCTCTTCACCTCTTTCCAGATACCTGCAGATGATTGGGCTTTTGAAGTGTATACGTTATGAAAAAGCGGGAGTTCTAATTTTGCATGAGCCAATAAGTATTTTTCATGTAGTAACCCCTTTTTGTTACTGTTCTTTTAGTGTAGATTAAATCAGTGATGTGAAGTGGAAGATCCCATTTTTTGGCCATTGCTGTAGTTTCTTCCTTGTCATTTTGTTCTTTTGGGGAAGAGAAGTTAATAGTTGAACTCTGGATTTGGTAGTCTCCTGCATCCATGACTAGTGGAGTATGGGTCACAAGGGACTGTGATTGATAATGTGAAACTCAGCAGTATACTCAGTTATGATGCAGTGTTGAGTATAATAGTCTATAAACAAAAGTCCCTGTCAGATCTTCCTTCTAGATCTCTGCAACTTGAAGCCAGGTTACATCGAGAAGGGAGATTACTTCAATTTTTAGTCTACTCCTCTGTAAATACTTGTCCTTGCAACAAAGTTCTTCAGTTTGTCAGGTTTAAACCAGGTTTGGAATACAACAATTATTACAGATTCATGTTCAGTATATGGTTAATACAGAAAGGGAATCTCATTGTACTTGAGTCTTGATAGTGTTTGGTGTCTTGTGTAACTTCTGACTTGAAGGCATGCTGGAGAGAAGGGTTGAGCTTCTTGTTATTTAGTAGTGGTGCATTGTACAGCAGTGGTGCATAGTACTGGTGCATACTGTATTACTATGGTATTGTAATAGACACTTAAAAATTCTTAAATAATTTGATCAGGTTTTAATAAATAATTTTCTTCAAAATTGTTTTTTATTCTCCTCTATAAGTTCATGCAACAGACAACACAAGGATGGAGCTAATCATCCCAGGGGAACAACATTTCTATATGAAAGCAGTTAATGCAGCTGAAAGGCAAAGGTGGCTGGTAGCACTGGGGAGTGCAAAAGCGTGTTTAGCAGATACCAGAACAAAAAAAGAAAAAGGTATGTATATATTTCCTAGAGCATATACAATATTACTTGTTTGAAATACTTGTTTCTAGGTAATGATAGTGTGGATACTATGGTAGAAAGCCAATGTTGATTGTCTTTAAATATAAATTGTAATTATTTCTAGTAATCTATATGGTAAATTCCCCCTTGATGTTTGAGTTAGAGGTCACCTCCATTGACCTTTTCTATGTTTAAGAAGCTGAAATACCACCAACTTCTTGTCATTGAAAGAGCAAAACTACTGTTTGTAGCTGTGATGCCATTTTATTTCTGCTATTTTGATTCTCTATAGTTAATATTGGTTTTCCCATAATTTTTCTTGGATGGGTTGATGTAACCATTTCCAGCCACTTCTGTGGGTGTAAATTTCATCCGTTATTTATTTTTTATAAATTATGTTGCAGCTAGAAAGATTTCAGCTTTATCTTTCCTGCATTATGTCTCTCCCATAATAGTCGTTAAATTCGCATGTTATGCGAAGGTACAAACTATTGTCTGCCTCAAATACTGTTCTTGACTCACTGCAGAATCCAATTTTCCTCAAAAGTAAATGAAAGGGAGTTTTTAAAATGACACTTAAAAGTACTTAAAAATTAAAATATGTACATACATTGTATGCAGTAAATTGATAGTTCCTTTCTTTTTTATAGAAATAAGTGAGACCAATGAATCTCTTAAAACCAAAATGTCTGAGCTTCGTCTCTACTGTGATCTTTTAATGCAGCAAGTTCATACAATACAAGAATTTGTTCACCATGATGAGACTCACTCTCCTCCCAGCATTGAGGTATAGAATTTCTCGAATGCCATTGGAGAACCTAATTATATAATACACCTCAAGTTTTTGTTGACATCTTACTTTTTCATCTCCCTAATATGAGGAGAGTTAATCTAAGGTCAATTTTTATGTGCTTGTATGTATATAATACTAACAGTGATTGTATGTGCATAAAATACCTGGATGATTTAACTGTAGTTCTAATGTGCATTAGGAAGAAATTGTGTTATCTATCATTTAGTTAAAAGGCCAGGAGAATATGGGTTATGCAGTAATTTGTCTTGTTTCTCATCTCTGTTATGGGCAGAGTTGAAATGACCTTGTTTGTCCATTCTTTACGTCTTTGTGTAGCAGGGTATTTTTTTATCAGAGAAAGTTAGTGTTACAGGTGTTGGAAACCTGCAGTTCAGATACATCTCTCTGAATATGCGCAAGTAAAATTATTCTAGTATTTCTGCTTTGGAATGAAAGTTGGCAGTGGAAATCGTGACTGACTTTTTCTTCACATTCTTAAGCAGTGTGTGGGAATTATTCCTGTCCACTTCTAGGGCAAAGTGAGGGGTTGCATTTAGTCACAACACAGCAAATTGTCAGTGTACAGTGAGGTAAAACTGACTTGTGGGCTCCTTGCACTGAAGCAGTAAAGGTGTTAGCATGTTCTGCTGCATTCAATTTATCATGCTGAGTGATCTTCTGATACCTGTTTGTCACTCTGACACAAACTTTGCAGTAAGGACATTCTGCTATTGTTGATTGATACCCTAAAGAAATTCAGATGTTGGAAGGGGATTACAATGCTGTTATATTTGTTTGCTTAAATTAATCTCATTGAAAGGTAGACATTTGCTTAAATAAAATGGGAAAGGAAGTTGTTAGTGGTAATGAGGGAAATTAGTGTGTGTGTGAGCAGTGGTGGGAGAGTTGTATTTGCACCTAATTTATTTTTTTATTCTTGCTTATTCTTTCATTTATTTTCAGAACATGAATGAAGCCTCTTCCTTGCTTAGTGCCACATGTAATACGTTTATCACAACGCTTGAAGAATGTGTGAAGATTGCTAATGCCAAGTTTAAGCCAGAAATGTTCCAGCTGCCTCACCATGATCCCTTAGTTTCTCCTGTGTCGCCATCACCTATCCAAATGGTTTAGACATTTTGAAATACTATTTTTTTTTCTAGATGTCATTTTGTTGGATGGGGGGAAGAATGGAGGAAGGCTATGCTATTGCTGTGTGCTATGATGTCGACAATTGAAATCTTGACTTCGTTGTGATCAGTACTGGTTCTAAATACAAATCACTAATTTTCCATTCCTAGTATTTGTTTGCTAGCCTTTACATGATCAGAGTAATTTATCATACATGTCAAGACCCTTGACATGAAGTATCTCATAAATGATGTGAGGTTTAGCTTTTCCTCAGTTCAACTGCTTCTTTGGTTTTTAGAAGGCTAGCTGTATACTTGCCTCCTGTTTAAACAGATCAGTGCCTTGTGGCTTGAAGCACTTCAGCAAGATAGCATATCTTTCAGTGTATGTAACTCAGAAATGTTTTTATTAATCTGACCTGTCCTTATCTAACAAAAAGGTGAAGATGTTACTTAGGTAACTCTTCACTAGTGATTATTTCCCTTAGTAGGACAGTGTATGTGGAATCATCTTAAATGTCTTGATCATATGTATAGATTCCAAGTTGAACTGTATTGTGGGATTTTGTTGTGGGAATCCCTTTCTTTGCACTTGGATCTCTTGTCTCATTATATTCAGTTTACTTGCAAAGCTGATTATTATTTAATTTAAGTTATTAGATTTCTTCGATATGCATAGAGATCTGACAGTGACAGCAGAAGAACCACAGAGAATCAACAGGCAGGACATGGCTTTATTGTGTAATGGAGAAATTGAGCTGGCGTTTGATAGAGGAAAAATGTCTTGATATTTTGGTATATCACAGCAATTAACAAATGGCCCTATGAGTAACTTTGGAGCAAGAGAGTGTGAATTCCATAGAATGTAGACAGTATTTTTTGTAATAAACTATTTCCTGTGTGAATGCTTGAAAACATTAATTACTGGTGGCAATCTGTTTTCATAAAGTTAAATCAGATTTTTAACTAAGAATGGTTGCTTTTAATAATAATAATAAAAAGATTTCTTCTCTCTTTGTAGAGACTGTAAATAAAGTAAAAATTAATGTAGGTATACATATATTCCTAAAAGTGGCTTGTGACATTTTTTGGTATGGTTTGTTGTTTGAATTTCCTCCCCTCCAGATGAAGCGTTCCATTAGCCACCCTGGTCCTTGCTATTCAGAAAGGTAATTTTCTATTTCATTAAGCTTTTTTCTTCTGTCTCAGAAAAATATTGCTGAACCTGATAGCATTAAAACCAGAATGTAGAGAAGAATAGTTCGCTCAGGGAAAATATATAAAACAGAATAAATTTATCTAATTTTGAAAACTGAAGGTGTAGATTATTGGTGTTGGTAGCAAATAAGGCAGCTGCTGTCTCTAGTACACTATAAAAATTTCTTCATGATATAAACTTTATACAAATGACTTATTCTGACAAGTCCATAAAATGAGAAATAGAGCTTGAATGCTAACATTCTTTTTGGATGACTATTTCAGATTCATGAGTTATTTTCATGCAAAGAATATATTACTTATTTCCCTTTTCAGGCTTTGTAATTGCAAAAATAATGTTCTGTTGACTGTGCCATATCTAGTTTAGTATAGTGAAAAATATTAATGCTAATGATTTAATATAGGCACCAAAGTTATTTTTAATTTAAAACATATTAAGTTTGTGTGGTTTGATACAGATTTTGCTGACTGATAGATCTCACTTATTTTGTAGGAATAATCTGTCTGTAAAAGAGCCAGTTCCATCTGTTCACCGATTTTCACGGCAGCGCAGAAGAACATACTCGGATACAGAATCTCACAGTCATGCTCCCTTTGAAGATTCTCAGAGTAAGTTTGGGAGAGCAGTGACTTTCTTTTGTTCCATTCTATAGAGTTTATTAAACTGTTTACAGCAGTGTGAAAATCTATACTGTTTGCAATCGATATCAGCATGAGGAAAAAGGTTTACTGATTTTTGCAAAGATTTGGTTGTAGGATTCCTGTATTATAAATCAGAGTACTTCTGTAGTTTGTTATGTGGCTGACTTTTGGCTTTTGTTCATACTGAAAATGATCTTACAGCTGGAGTAGTTGCATTTAAATCAGTGAGACTACTCACAAGATAAAATAGACACATAACCAGGAAAGGGATGTTTGTACTAATAGTCTTACATGAATGATGGTGTTGTAAGTGATGAGGAATACTCTTTTTTTTTTACCACCTGCTGCTTGTTACAAAACAAATTCTTTCTATGACCCCTGTGTGTGACAAGGTAATTTCCACTTGGTGCACTGCAAAGAGATGGCTCATTTCAGTGGCTGTTTGCCTTTTGTAAAAAAATGGCACTATTCTGAAATAGCGCAGCCTAGCCAATAGTAAATAAAATCAACCCCCAAAATTAAGAAATTATGCTGTTGTCAGAGTATTATTCCATTCTGATTAGATGGACCTTCTGAATAAGTAGATAGTTCTGTGTTCTTTCCTTTTTCTTACTGTCATTTTGACTCCACCCTAATCCCTCTCAGGGAGACTTAACTTGCCTAGTTCTTTTTGACTAGTTCTAGTTTAGTCTTGCTTCCTTTCAGAATGTCTAGTGCCTCACTTGGATTGAAAAAAAACTGAGGCCTGTGCATTGCTGAAATCCCATGTGAGCACAGAGGTACTAATGCTTTACATTCTATCACGAAGCAATTATTTGCACCTCCACACCATTTCCTTGGTTTTCTGATGCTTGCATGATGCAGGATGACCGCCTCTTTCACTTCACTCATCTGCCACCAGTATAGGGTATGCCAACATGTATCCCAAGCTAATAAAACTTAGTTTAGATCCTGTTCTGCCTCATCACAAATGTAGTTGCACATCAGTCTAGCTTCCTACAATGAAGAGGTTTTATTGGTACCCATCTGGAGCTTCTGGTGTCGGTTACCCTGTCCGACACTTCTCAGAACTGCTGAGAGGAGTCTTTGACTGGTGTGCTTTTGTTAATACCAGGCTTTTTTGGTTGTGGCTCTAGTTTCTAGCTCAGTTTCTCTGTTTTTTTTTTTTGTTTTTTTTTTTTTTTTTTTTTTTGTTTTTTTTTTTTTTTTTTTTTTTTTTTTTTTTTTTTTTTTTTTTTTTTTTTT
>JASSUY010023272.1:0-28810 GCA_032466535.1 Forpus xanthops
GGGAGGTGTCCCTGCCCATAGCAGGGGGGTTGGAACTAGATGATCTTAAGGTCCTTTCCAACCTTAACTATTCTATATCTGGAGTAGCCCTGACAGCATATCTTTTGGTGGCTGCTTCAGTGATAACAAAGCAGGCTACTGGGCATCAAAGCTCTACTGTGTCTTGTGAAGTCCAGCCAGCATCTGTAAATCTTCTTTTCCAGGGACACATCTCTGTGGTACTAAAGTCACTGGTGCTTCACTACCTGCAGATTGCTCAGGTCACTATCTAATCCCTCAGGTTTTACCTCCTGAAGAGTAAACATGGGAGATCTCAATTTGCACGCAGGGCAGAGGTCAATGACCTAACCTTTTATCTTGGAGGGATCCTCTGTGCCCATTGAAAGAGTGAAGAGAACCTTGTTCTGCCCAAGACGCTCAGAAGTCTACACTGGCTGCTCTCTTCCCATTTGTACAGGTAGATCAGGAATTGCAAATCAGTGAAATCACAGCATACACCACAGTTGCAAAGGATCTCCATTCCTGTCAGCCCTGCCAGTAGTCTGTCCCATGCACTTCTGTGCTATCCCTCCTCTTCACACACCCTTCCCCTGCTTTTTCCTCGGCCCATCTGATGAGGGACTGCATGCTTGAATCTTTTGGTCGTTCCAGCTGTGTTTTATGACTCTGAAAGGAGAAAGTGGACTCTGCAGTGTTGTGGGTTTGAACTGAAAATATTTTCATTTACTATAGTGTAACTAGAGTAATATGCTACACACATGGAGCTGTTTTGAAGCTGTCATTGATAGCAGCACAGGTACTGCAAAGTGTTTGATACACAGCATGCCTTTAAAATTGCTGTTGGGACTTCAACTTCATCATGTTAAAGTTCCTCACCTCTCTACAACCACTGAATTTCTTAGAAAGGTCCTGGTTGTTGTCAATATATGCTTAAGTAATCAGTCTATGTACACCCAGGCAGCTAGCTCATTAGAGTCCTTATTGTGGCTGTAATTAGCTGTATGAGTAGATACTGTCATCTCTTCTGGCATTTGGCTTGAAGATCAACAAAGACACATCGAAGTCATCATCAGTACAGTGAACAGTAACGAGATGTTCGAATCATAGGAAGTACAGCCTCCTACAGACTCATCAAGCAGGATAACTCTGTGTGATACATACAGAGTTCATATTAGTGCACATTATAAGCAAATATCCTAACAAGGTCTGTGAGGCCAGCAGAATGCTTTATGTAATTGACAGACTGGATGAATGACAAGGAACTACCCTTTCCCCAAAATCCTTTTATATGTGTGTGGTGGGGGGAAATGGTTGCGGTCTCACTGTTAGAAGTGAACTAGTAAGTCATGAAAAATCTAGAGATGCTTTTTACTTGTCCTGAGCATAACAAATCTGAGTAAACTAATGTTTCAGATAAACCATAGTATGGCAGTAATGCAAGGCAGGTTTGGGGATCCCATGATGTTCAGTGTGTTTCCAACCAAACTACACTGCTCGGTTTGAAGTTCCCAGATCTTGGGGAACAGGTATCTTCTGAGTGGATATGAACACCTTTCTGGCAGAGGGCAAGCAAGAGTAGTGACTAATCGTCACCATATCACCGCCCTGCATCCAGCAAAATAACAATTCTCTGGGGGTGTGAAGCTAAGACCTGAGACTCTTATGTTCTTGTCATTTCTGCATAGGGAGCACTGCTGGTATTGAGCACAGAGAGGGCAGGTTCTTCCTTGGCTTCTGAAGGAGAGGAGGATGTGGAATTTGGCATGCATCTAAGCAGAGTTTTAAGTCTCTCTTGGCTGCTTTGGCTGCTCTGAGTCAGGTCTTTCTTTTGTTGCAAGGAAGAGAAGGGATGTGGGATTTATTTAGTAAGCAAGGCAGGAAGCTCTTAGGGTACTTTGTGTTTTAACAGTAAAGGTGATTCGTGGTTTCTTCATTGTTACAAACAGAAAATGTTATTAAATAAAAAGATTGCTTGGGTGATGCACAGGTAATAAATGTAGCCATTTACAATAAAGGTAACAACATATATTGGTGCTCATGAGATGCCAACTTCTGCTCGTTTTGGTGCCATGAAAATGAACACTATGACTGATTTCTCTCCTCTTATTCTACAGAGTTTTAACATTACTGTTCCAGGGATTCTTATGTCCTTTGGCATTTAGTGAACACCATCAGACTGAATCTAAATAGACAGCATTCCATGAATCCTCAGTGTTTTACAAAAAAGAACTCTGTGGAAAAGCCTGTGTTTAATTTGTTTTAATCAATGACTTGGTCTGAATTGTCTGTTCCTGTGTAGCTGTGGACCATTATTTACTCCACAGTAAATCTTTTCTCTTTTCCTGTGACAAAACAACAGGTATTGCATTCCTGCTGCGGAGGAGAGCAAACTTGATGACGTGGTACATACCCTGCTGCAAGCCAATGGCACTCCAGGGCTGGAAATGCTTGAAAGTAATGTAATGGTAAGTTAACACTGGGAGAAGTATTCCCATTTGAGAACCCAAGGCTAATCAGGATGCTGGTTGCTCAGGGGTTTCTTTTGGTTTTGTCCTCCACTAAAATGATGCAGAGGCTGGCTACTTCCTAATTGCAGTGTTTACCCACATGGCATTTTTCTAACAAGGCTCACATGTTAAAATGTTGAAATAAAAATAAATGTGACAGTGCAATAAATACCCATTTCTAATACTGACCACAATGTGTTTAACCTCACAAAAGGAGTGTTTTATAATCAGCTAATCTGCTGTGACTAGCATTTTATGGAGCTACCATGGATATGAGAAGCCTAATACATAGAAGGATTTCTGAGTAGTTCTGGCTCCCTGTTTATTTTGTGGAAAACAATTTAGTGCATGTAAATATAAATTTGGGAGCCCATATCAAAGACCCTCCTTCAGGTGTTCATGTTAGCAGAAATGAAGTAGCATGGATGATTCAGTACCAAGTCTGAAAAGATCTGCATGGAAAAGGTTCTGCATTACTTTCTGTAGTAGTAATAGGGAGTATTGTTTTGAGGCTCTGTGTTTGAGATTGCTTGGCAAGTGGAAGTTTAAACTGTTGATCACAGGAGGGCCACTTCTGTAATTCTCACTGCATGTGCAGAAGAGAGAAAGTGAACAGAGCTGAGCTGTTAACAGAGCAAACAAGTAACAAGTGGCAGGCAGTACCCAGCAAGGGAGGTGGCTATAAGTGTAAAATAAAGTTCTGATTGTTTTTTGGTTTTCTTTTTTTGTTGTTTTGCTTTTATGTGTTTCTAGATCTCCCCAGAAACCTTGTGTAAGGAGGGGATCAGGGTGCACCGTACTGTACAGCAGAGTGGGCAGTTCGTTGTCTGTTTTCCTGGATCCTTTGTGTCCAAAGTGTGTTGTGGCTATAGTGTTTCTGAAACAGTGCACTTTGCTACCACCCAGTGGACAAGTATGGGGTTTAAAACAGCCAAGGTAAGTTGAGAAAAGGGAGTTAAAATGGATTCATGGCCCTGCCATCTAAACCGACATTTCAGGATTGATAGCATTGTGAGACTTGTACAGTTACGTCTAATTTTGTGGACTGTTAAATAAAAAAAAAAAAGGAAAAACGTTCTGCAAGGCATGAAAAAAGTGAGGAAGCTTTTCAAAAATCCCTTCAGAACTAATGATAATATATTGTATATATACATCTATTGTATTATGCTTACTAATTTTAAGGAACGTTTTGTAGAACCATTGGAATCTCAGGTGCAAATATATGAATAACTGTGCTTAGTAGCTCCTATGGTAGGCAGAGTCAATACTCACAGCTGTATTGCGTCTTTCTCTGCCCCTTCATTCAGGAAAAAGTGTTGATCAGGGCAATTTCAATTTTAATTAACTCGAAAATCCTTAGGTTCACAGACCCTAGGTTCACATCCGATACTAAGATGTAAAGAAAAGCCCTTTCCCATTCCCTTTTCACACAATTAACCGAGGCAGGTTGTCTGCCGAAACCAACAGGTGAATTGTCCAGTCATCACGATTTTGACTACATTTCTGTGGTCTTGGACAAAGAATGTATGTCACTAATTGTGTTCCCAAACTCCTCAAATACATTATGGGTTACAGATGCTATTTTGGTAGTGTTCTTCAGCTAAACCGGTAGTAAATTATCATTTACAGTTTGAGAACAAGTGCTTAGTAAGTAATTAAACATAATAAGTCCACAGTTAGGTTTTGGATCTTTAGAGTTAATGGAAATCTTCCTGTCTGATTATATTAATTGAATATTAACTTAGTTTGAAATAAAAGGTTATTTTATTACAGATTTATTGTGGGGGAAGGTGGGAATTGTATATGTGTATAGGTAAGGAATGAGAATTCTGAGTTAACCTTTTCTGTCTGAAGGTACACAATTATATTAACTCCATATGCTATATTTATTGCTCTACTGAACACTTGTTTGACATTCTGGAAATGCCAGTCCTGTAAGAGACAGAAATCACTATGCAGTAATTAAAAAGCTCTTCTTGGTGCCTCAAATTCTGAAGAACAGTTTCTTTTGATTAACTTTTAAGATCTTTGCACTGGGTAGACATAAGCTGATTGAAAATCCATCAAATTCTGATCAATGATAACCTACCCTGGAAACTGAAGTCACAGTTCTCACAAACTTTAGGAGAGCCACAGATACATGTTTGTATCAAAGTAACTCTGTAAACACCCACTGTACTCTGCTTTTCCGTCTTTTATTTTCCTTCCCTCCTTTCTTTCCTCACACTACCCCATGTTCTTAACTCCCTTAAATTTTGGAAGTTTTTCCTTGGTTCCTTCACTTTGGCAAGGCACTTGGCCATTTTCAAAGGTGGGCTGGGATTGTGCTTTTCAGAGGTTGAGACATTCTGTGTAATGAGCAAGATTCCCATTTTGGACTGTTAATGAACTCTGACAACTGTACCTTCCTGCCTGTCTGTTCTCAACAGCAATATTGACAGTTTTCAGCTCTTTCATAAATTAACTTTGGTGTCATTCTGTGATACTGTGACCTGATTTTTTTTATAGTGACTCTCTTTATATTACTGAACAGTGTTGTTGCATTTCTGTATTGAGTGACTGCTCACTCTCCTTTAATTTATGGAAAAAATTGAGTTCTGCATCTGAAATGGCATTGATTTCAGTTTGTAAGGAGTTAGGATAATTGCGCGAATAAAAGAATTAGTAAAAAGCCTGTGTAAAGGACAGAGTTTTCACCTAAACCATATGTGGAACCAGGGTGCTGGCTTTTAAAGAACACCCTGAGAGCTCTTGAAATTTTAAACTTAGGATGAAGAAAAGGTTTACAAGGTGTGGTGAAGAGTTTGTATTTGGAATGGCAAAGGGGTAACTCCATGTCCTCAAATAAGGCATTGGACAAAGTTAGTAAAATTCATTTAGGAAACAGGAAAACAGAATATTGAACTAAATGAATGCAGCTCTGGTCTAGAGGTTTGGAAATAAGAAACAACATTTTGTTTTAAAGCAGGGGTTTGGTGCTATAAGGCTCACCAGAAGCTTGGTGAAGAGACTCAGCTGGTACTGATAGGAGAGGAAGAAGCACATAGGAAGGATGGAGTTAGTTATCCACTTGGAGTATCACTGCTGCAACCAAGAGAGATTACAGTAAAATAATCCAGGTTTAATTCTGTCACTGGTGACAGAATCCCTGTGCCCTGATCTTCCTGTTCTAAATGGTATTAGTTTAGCACTGTTCTCCTGACTGTACAGCCAGTATGCTGGCAGAGACTTTATATGTATCCCCCCAACAAGTTTTAGTTTCAGGAATGTGCCTTTATAATGTCACACAATGACCACTCCTTGGTTCCTGTCACAGAGCTGCCTTAGCAGACTGAGCTGCTTTTAGATGAAACCAAATGGTAAGAGGCACCCCAGAAGTGCCCTCCAAAAATCAGTGGCAGTGTGGCCACAGGACCAGGCTAGAGTGCTTCAAAGCCATAAGCTTTACATACACACGTGGTGGGTGTTTGGCTCCTCAGCATCAACTGTATCACTCTGCACATTCACTCCTGCTTCAGCATAGTGGATGGTGTACAGCCTGTCTCATGCTAAAGGAGATGAGAAAATCTGTGAGGCCAGGATATACGATGATAATGGGAAGTGCCGGTCTCTTACCCCGAGCTAGGATAGTGGTTGTGTTGTGTGTAATGCCAGAACAGAAATGGCTTCTGGGAGCAGCTAGTTAGAAAATCCATGCGAGAAGAAACTCTCATCTCGCTTCTCAGCAGTGGTGGAGCCCAGCTCAAAATATCACTGTCAAATAGCTGCACTGTGATGGTGAGCAGAGATTAAGAACCCTGAAAGAGCAGTAAACCGTGAAATATCCACTGCTGTGGTGTTTCATTTCAAAAGACAGCCTTGCATAAAACTAAGGAAGCTCGTTAAATTGAGAATGCAGGAAGAAGGGTTAAGTGTTTGCGTGCAGCATAGAAATTGCTTAAAGATGCTGTGTTAGAGACTCACAACACACGCACATTGCTTAGTAAAAAAAAATGTTCAAAAGGCAAACCCCCACTAAGCTTGGCATGCCTAACACCAGGGACACTAAGTCTGTATGAAATGAGAGCAAAAGCCCCTTTCTGTATGCAGAAGATTAAAATATACGTAAAACATCCACTCTAGCAAGAGGCACATAAATACACACAAATGCAGAGCAAAAGGGGATTTCAGAGAAAAACTTCCTAAAGATCAAAAAAACCAAATAAATATAGAAAAGAACAAGACCAGGGTAATCAACATGGCTTTTGCAGTGAGGTCATGGCCCCCAGGCTGTGAAGTTTTTGGAAGAATACATAGACAAAAGAAATGCAGTTAACAGTCTGTCAGCATTTCTGGAAGAGGTTCCTTGAGATCTGTTCTTAAAGAAATTAACCTGTCATGGGTTGAGAGGGAAAGTTCACACACCACAAAACTAACTGATTTAAAGAGAAGCAAAGGATGAGAATGAATGGTCAGTTTTATCATGGAGGGAGGTCTCTTTCTGCATTCCTCAGGGATTTGTACTAAGGCCAGTACAGCTCAACCTGTTTTATTTTATAGAGGGCCAGTTTTCAAATGACAACTAACAAAACTTCAGATACTTGGGAAAACACTATGCTTTTCCCAACTATCCAGCAAATAAAGGAATTTGCCTATGTATGAATTAACAAAAGGGTTTAAAATCACTCAGTTCATACTGGCAGGAAAGTAGCTTTAAAAGCTTACACAGAGAGGAACTGGTAACGGGCAAAACTGAGCAGAACTGAACCCTCTCCTTTTGCCCTGTTTTTTTTCCCTGACGTCTGCCTATTTTGCTAGTTGTTGTCTTTGATGTTTTAAAAGATGCAAAATAGCAGCCCTGTGCTTCAAGTAGGCGAGAAAGATAGATATTACTGGATGGTTGAGAGTGCAAATAGTGTGTTAGTGAGCTTAAGTGATCACATTACTCCATCTTCACAGGAAAACATTAGATTTTAGGGAGAGAATTTTGAGGTGTTGGTTCCTCCACTTTGGTGAACTGCAAGTTAACCTATGCCTGGGCAGCCTTCTCTTTATTTTTCTCTTTTTGGGGACATTTCTCCTGTCCTGGTCTTGTCCACTGATGAAGTTCAACTTTATTCTTTGAAAGAAGGGTGTACCTGAAATGTGGTGACACTGGAGTACTTGCATTTTGCTTCTTTCTCTTTGTAGATGCAGACTTTGCCTATCTTTTGTTTCACAGCAATGCATATTAAGAAGAGATAGCAAAGAGACTGATTTCATATTTTCATATACACCATCATGCACTGCAGATGCTTTTTTGCTTTCTACTGCTGACTTTGAATGAAAACAGAATGTTAGCTGGAAGAGGCACTAGGCATTCTTCAAGAAAGCAGTTGATTATGATGGCTGGTAGCATGCATTTGGTTTAAGGTTTCAAGTTTTTTTCTGCAGCATTGGTTCACCTAAAGCATGAGCAGAAAGTCTCCTTTCGTAGTCTTTTCATCAGGAGGACACAATTTAGCAAAGCCCTTGGGCGCTTCACTTTCTACTGGAAGGATTTACTTCTGATTAGCATTTGTTTCGGTGTGCAGTTAGTGTTGGAACATGAACACTTTGCTTAATTTGGACTATGGAAAGCTTTTACTTTTGGGGGTTTTAAAAGGCTCCTTTTGGCTTCATTGAAGTCATTCTTCATAACTTTTATTTTCCAATATGCTGAAGAACTAATTTGGCAATTTCTGTCCCAGGAAATGAAGAGACGACGTATTGCCAAACCATTTTCGATGGAAAAGTTGCTTTATCAGATTGCAACAGCAGAAGCAAAAAAGGAAAACGGGCCGACTCTGAGTACGATATCATCACTTCTTGGAGAGCTCAGGTAATGAATTGGGGGCCTGTTGTACCTATTTTGTTTTAATTGACAGACTCTGGAGGTGGATGACGTAAGTAACCCTTTCAGACGCATGTCTTGTACCTACATAACCAAGGAAAAGCCCAGCAAACTTCAAGGCAGCCACACGTGGAAGAAGCAGTTTCCTTGGCTGTATGTGATGTCAGAGTGCCCGTGGTTAGGATGTCTTACTCTAAGAATTCCCTACTTTGGGCGCCATCATGGAATTAAATCTACAGTTTGCCCTGGGTTTTTGTTTTGTTGATTCTTGGTGCTGAGATTCAAGCTTTCCTGAAGCATTACGTGAACTGCATGATGCCAAGTGGTTAAATACCTTTATTCAGTTTTTCAGCTTCTTGGCATCAGTAGCCACTGTCATTCCATGTCTGTCATGGGTTCTGCACCAGGACACTTGTCTTCAGCATCAAGATAATTACGCTGCAGTTGTAGAAGGTACTTTGCTTACAGAAAGTTGTGTTGATTTAAACCACTAAGTAAGCAGCTTATTTATAGGTGCTAATGCATCTTGCATTCTCCCCAGTATTAAGGAAACATGTTTAGTAAACCTCTTAAGATAGGTAAAAAAAGAAAATACAATGTTGCCTGGCTTCCTGTGTAATGATCTTCTCTTTTGTTCCCTACCATGTAGTTGCTACCTATCTTTCAAGTTTGTGACAACTGATACTCGAGATGTCAAGAAAGTTTTGATGAATGGAACCTACAAACTGTATTTAACTAACTAGCATGTTCATTTGGAAAATTTCCAGTGACATATTGAAGGGGAAAACAGCCCATGTGTTGTTTTTAGTGTTCAGAAAGAAATACAAAGAGGTGTGCTGACTGCTTTACCTGCAGCTGGTTCCCCTGTGGGAATGAGCACTTTCAAGTGCCCTTTTTATTTTTTATTACTTTTTTTTTTTCCCTTGAAGAGGAAAAGACTGCGAGCGCGAAAGGTGAAACAGAAATGTTGGTGCTTGCTGTTAGACCATCACATCGACCTCTATCAGAGTGGTTCTCAAACTTGTTCTTATGCTTAGGTTGGGAATCTGTGGAGGATCTTGGTCCTTCCTGTGTCTGCTTATGGAAAACAAACCCCCACACAAGAAAACCCATAAAACCCCCCAACAAAGTGGAACACTGTACCGTATTTTTTTCCCCTTTGTTTTGCTTGTTCATTCTGTTTTGATCTCTTGATCTGCCTTGGTTGCTCAGTTTGCCCATGCCATTTGCTTAGCTTGGCTCTCCACCTGTCTTCAGCTGTGTCTGGTGGTGAGCTTTTTTATTCTCCCCTTGCATCTGCTCAGCTCACTCCACGCTTGCTGTCTTCCAGTCGGCTCCAACCTGACCTGCTCTCCTACTGCTGTGTAGTTCAGCATAGGAAGTACTGTCCACCTTGCAGATGCCGTGGGTGAAGGGCGGCTGGAGGGCTTAGTTTTTGTCCTTAATTGATATCTCCTTCTCTTTCCCCGGGTGTACAGCAAGATCTTCGCTTTTGGCACAATCACTTACCCTGCTCCCCTTTTCCTGCCTGAAGCTCCTCATGGCAGCAGGTCCTTGGTTCATCTCTGCCTCCTGATGAAGGTGGCTGTTACTCCCGACAGCAACGGCTCTTCCTGCGCCAGGTGGCTTTTGGCAACTACAGGGATGACAGTCATGTTAGCCACATCTCCTGACTCTTCACATGGCCCTGGGCAACCACCGACCTACAGGAAGTACTCGTCAGTCCCCAGTTCTCTGTGGAGCAGTTTGAGAACCACTGGTTCGATACAGTGGTCGCTGTTAAAATCCGGAGATAAGCTTTTGCAATTAGGCAGCGTTTCTGTGGTGCTGGCTATCTCTCACCATGAGTAGGGAATGGCACCAACCTCCAACACCACTCAGGGAAGGTTACAATGATGATGGTGGTAAAAAGGTGGTTATACATGGCTTTGTGGTGTTGTGAGGTAATGCCTGTGTCTAATTGCATAAATCATTCACAGGGACACAGAGCTGAGGCAGCGGCGGCAGCTTTACGAGGCAGGTCTCCATTCTTCAGCACGCTACGGCAGCCATGACAGCAGCAGCACCGGGATGGATGGAAAGAAAAAGCCTCGAAAGTGGTTGCAGTTAGAAACATCAGAGAGGAGATGTCAGATTTGTCAGCACCTGTGCTATCTTTCCATGGTGAGTAAAGTCCTTTGCCACCTCTGGGGTACTGTCTCCCCTGGTAGGGCACTGTAATGAACTATAAGCATTTGAGAGATGGGAGATGACTACTAAGTCATCTCATACACTCCACAGAAGATGCAGAGATGCTGATTTGGTTTGTCTCAGAACATTTACTGCCTCAGGCAGCAGTGACAGAAGACAACAGTTAGTGTCAGCTTCCCTCCCCCTGTAAGGAATGGGTAAACTAGTCACTCAGCTGCGTGGCTGCATTGGAGTAGGAGAGGTAACAAAGATACCTGCTGGTTGCCAGTAGTTGCAAGGCATGGCAGAACAGTTCCCAGGATGAGCTAGCAGCTCAGATATGTGCCCTGAATCTTAGGCATACAGCTACAGCCTGTGCTGCGACAATTTTGCTGCAAGACAAATTGCAGGGTAGATGTATTCTGTCTGTCAAGCTATAATGCTGTTTGCCAACCTGTCTGTTCAGAAACAGGATTCGTGCCCATAAACTTTCTCTCTTTTTACAAGTAATTGCCTGTTGGCTTTTGAAGGTGCGCTAACCACCGTGGTGACACTTCCAGGTTTTTAGCTGTATGCAGAACACTTAGAAATACAGCAATTTAATTAAAAATATCAAAAAACTCATCCCACAACCTCATATACTACTTAATTCCAAGATCAGATATTTAAATAAATACAGTACAGTGTGTGCAAATCCATATTCTGTAAATACTGCAATTATTCTGACATTCTTTGGGGTTTTTTGGTTACATATGTGAAGTTTTTGATGGAAGAACAATGTAACTTGTTAGATGGTTAGCTATAGCTGTTTCCTCCCCTAAAACAGAATACACTCAGTTTATACATGTCTTTGGATGGCTGTTTAAGCAGTATTAATTTGAAGTCACTTTAAAATGAATCTATATTAAAAAAAAAAAAACAACCAAATCCTCTTAATTCTTGCCTGTTTGCTCTGGAGTAGGTGTAACCAAGGAAAGGATTTTTCCTTATCATGCTTTGAAAACAGTAGTAAGGGACAAAAAAAATCAACTTGGTTGTCAAATTCCAACTGGAATGTGTAGGCTTGGCTAGCAGCCAGCTGAGAAATGTGACCTCTGCTGAATGAGACAGTAGCTGAGAAATCCTGTGGCTAAGCTTCTGATTTTATCCTTATTCAAGACAGCATTTATAATAATGGGAAACGGCTGCTTCCAGGAAATCTTTAGATACTTATGCATATATCACTATTTGGATTGGGCCTGCATTACTATTGGTGCTTTTTTTTATAAATCATATGTATTTGCCAACATTAGCATTCAAAAAGGGATATGTACTTTCTTCTTACACATTCTGAATCATTTCACAATGTGCAATACTTTTTGTTTTATGCCTCTAACTAACCTGTAGTAAAATACAGGTTTAATAGGTCAGACAGTAATTCAATACTGTGTCCATAACACAGCTACAATTTGGGGCTTATTGCACTTCTTCCCCCTACTCCTGCATCTTTATACAGGTCGTACAGGAGAATGAAAATGTTGTCTTCTGCTTGGAGTGTGCCCTGCGGCATGTGGAAAAACAGAAGTCTTGTCGGGGACTGAAAATGATGTACCGTTACGATGAGGTCTGTATGCCTTAGCTGTGTGATGCTGCTGAGCTTTGACACTGAGAACTTGGGAGTCTGTCCTACTGAGACATCAAGAGACTGTGCTGGGGTCTTGGATGTGGGAAGAAAGTGCTGTATTATGATCTAAGTGAAAGAAATAGAGGGAAACATAATTACAAAGATGAAACCTGAAACATAAATGGCATGGATAGGTATTACAGAACAGAAGGCATTTAGTGCTTTGGGATGCTGTAGAACATGAAGCTGTGCTTTGCCTGCTTAATTTCTTGTAACTTCTGTACTTCTAGATAACTTCTCTGTGGATAACTCCAGTGCAGTTTGAACCTTCTCTAAGGCAAACTTGTAGAGTACTTGTAGACAAGAGGTCCAGTAATGGCTTCAAGCAAACGTGATGGTGAACAGAGCTTAGGCTGGTGATTTAGGACAGTGTCTGGGTTCTGGACTAATGCTCCATCACAGTACAGTCAAATGATGGATGCCTCTTCATCTGGCTAATTAGCTCTATGTCTCCAATGTATAAGGGAGTGGGTGGGGAATCAAGAGTGGGGCAGCACTTCACTGTTAGTCTGAATGGTGGATAATGAAGCATTACAAAATCAGCTCTTGGAGATCAGTGCTGGTGCAAGCAGCTTTTTGAGATGGACTTCTCTGGGTGGTGATGATTATTTTTTCCAAATGTAAAAAACTGTCAAAGTTTCTATATTTCTGAAAGACATTTGACTGCTGCATGCCTGGCTCCTGGTACAGAATTGGTTTTAAGGGCTGTGAATCATAGAATCATAGAACAGTTAGGATTGGAAAGGACCTTAAGATCATCTAGTTCTGAGAAAGCTCACCTGCATGTCAGTTCTGTTAGCTGCTTCAGCTTTGCACAAAAGCAAACTCTCAGCATTCCTACTAGGGTGGGCCAGCCAGTTAGAAAAATCTCTCCCCTGCCCTGAACTTCATCAAATCCCTGAATGCAGTGGAGGTAGGAGTGGCACTGCAGCCAAATTTTGATGTGCAGGTCAAGGTCTGATCATAATGCCATGTGGATATTTCTCCTTTTCTGCATGGCAGCAAAACAGCTTTTTCCTTGCTTAGGCTCAGAACACCTGCGCAGCCAGAGGTGTCCTGAACAGCGTTAAACAAAAGTAGCATCCTGTAACCAGTGCCAACAATATGACAAGGAAAAAGTGTGATCTTTTCCTTAAATTTTCAAAAAATATTTAATAAATAGTAAATTATATGCAGTGCTACTGTGGATTTATAATTACAGCATTTGTAACTTTGTTCAGCAGTGGGTTTTAAAGTTGTATCTAAAGAACATTTTTGACCATTGTAGTAACCATTGAGCCCAGCTTCTTTATTCTTGCTCAGGAGGTTTCTAGTTCTGCTCATCACTGTCTTCACATTTGGAGGGGGGAGCTTCGACAAGGGCAGTATCTGCACAGTACTTTTCCTGAAATTCCTGATCATGAGCCAAGCTTTTTTTCTCCCGTTAGGTGCTTTCAGTCAAAAAGGCAGCACTGCATCACTGGCCATCAGAAGTGACCGGAGAAAGAGCAGATGCTAATTTGTATTTCCTTTTTCTCTCTCCCTGAACAGGAACAAATAATCAGTCTAGTCAATCAAATCTGTGGAAAAGTATCTGGTAAAAATGGCAGCATTGAGAACTGTATCAGCAAGCCTACACCAAAAAGAGGACCTCGTAAGAGAGCAACAGTTGACGTGCCATCATCTAGGCTTTCATCCTCCAGTTCATCCAAAAGTGCTTCAAGTTAATCCCGAAGATGCCAACACTCTCATTTTGTCAATTTATATATATTTTTTGTAATTATTATACCATAGTTTGGAGTACTTGCTGTAGAATACAAGCTGTCTTTGCACTAGCTCTAAAGAAGATTTTCTTCTGGTTTTAGAGAACTAATTTTGTTTTAGCATTAAACTGTTGAATTTTTTTTTGTACTTAGACTAGATAGATACAGCAGTCTGATTTTTTTAAACTGCCGTACGTTCACTGTTTTAAAACCGGCAAGGGGCTGATAAAATATGAATTTGTATTGTCCCTGTGGCTGAAAAAAGAAAAAAGCCTTTTTGGTAACTGTGAAGAAAGGCTTTTAACCCATTTTTGGAATAGGTTGAAGTTTGATGTGTTTTATAATTTGTTCTCTGGTCATGTGAGCAGATTTTTCTAGAGAGATAAAGGGATAGGAGACAAAACTTGAACGAAATTGCTTTACTTTGGCTGTCTTTTATTCTGTCACAGCAAGATAAGTTTTGTAATTTTTTAAATTGGAGAATACACACTTTCTTTGGGAGGTTTTGGCAGCTGAAGATGGACTTTGTTTCCTAACTTGTAGGCAAAAGGAGGAGATTTGGAGTATGTTCTCTTTTACCAGCACATCACTATGCATCTGTTTTGAGGGGGGAAAATAAAAAAATAAAGAAAAAAAAGAAAAAAAAAAGGAGGAAAAAAGACTGCCTGCCTTGAGGAGTCACGTGAGGAAAACTGTGCCTGATTTCATTAGGAAATCCATTCTGTTATTTTTTGGTGCTGTTGGCTACTTTATCAAAAACCCTTCAATAGCATCCTTTGAAAAAAAAGAAAAAAAAGAAAAAAAGTGATTGAAGCCATAAGTGCTTCTTTTGTCATAGACGTGCAATCTTTCTAACATTCCATTTCCATTCCACTGCTGTTTTTCACACCTTTACACAGTCAAGCATTAAGTTTTGTTCTGATTTTGTTTCATTATATGATCACATTTAGAGCCACTAGCATGTCTGCATCTTTCTTTTGAATGTGAAAATGCATTTGCTTTCATCTTGTCTATTTTTTCTCTTCATGTTGTAACAAAAAGAAAAAGAAATCACACCTTTTGTACATATGCCTGTAAATTTTTTTAAATACTTGAGCCTTTTCTTGGGGTGGGGAGGGGGGATGGTGAAGAGACAAGATGAAGAAAAGCCTTACGTTTCACTTTCTTCATCGGTTGGATTGGATGCTTACAGGGTTTTTCTTGTAACATTTATAAGTGCTGCTTACATCACTGAACAACAACAAAAAATAATAATGGAGTAGCTGTTGCCCTTTTCTGGTTGTGTGTACAGTATGTGTGGAATAAAAAAGGGAAAATGTTTTCACAAACTGTTTTGTTTCGTAATTGAATTCAACAATACCGTAGCTACCCATATTGCACTGAGCTTGCCAGTGGTGACTGTCAGGAAAGTCCTATAATACAATTTGTTGGTTGTTGTTGCAGAAGACTGAACTGTTTTGGAATATTTAACAATAACATAAACAGAGTCAAGTGTTTTCAAATGTGGTTGTCTGGTTTTTATGGCCTTGCTGTGTACTTTTCCCTCTTGACAGTAAACTTCTGACTATGGCTTACAGTTTGACATTTAATTTATTAGCGCTGCTCTGCTCTCTTTCCTTGTAAGGAAAGACTTCATGTTGTTTATTGCCAGTTTTTTGTTTACTTTCCAGGTTTGTACTACGAGGTTTAATAAAAAAAAACAAAACTTTTTTGGACATTTTGTCTGTCTTCTGGAAAGAGAGTGAGTAAAGGAAGCTCCTTCAAGAGAAACTGCCTTCAACAGACGCCTTGTTAAACAGAAAATAACTAACTGCAGGTAGCGAGTGTCTAGCTTGGATTTCCTAGAATGGGCTCAGGAAACACTCTGTCAGGTAACAGGAAACTGGCCACTTTCCAGCTAGGGAGCAGCAGAACATGCATCAGTCCTTTGTCAGGGCAAGTCTTTGCAAGAGATCTATACCACAGCTCATCCTCTTACTTACGCTGTTCCTGATTACATTCCTTCCCTCTGTGCATGAAGAGCAGAGCCAGGAGCCTTCTCAAAGGAGAGCAGATCCCTGCAAACACAGTGTGAGACTTGACAAGCAACAGGCGTTAGACATGCTCAGACCTCAAGTTTCAAGACAAAAAACGACTGCAGAAAAAAGGCAGCAAGATGATGACAACTACAGGTCCTACGGTTTATAAAATGCAAGCATTTAATTATAATTCATTTGGGGTTGCTGGCTTGCATCAGTGTAGTCAAACAGATGTTACCATGGAAAAGTAAATTACACTGGTGCTCCTATAAGTGACTCGTTTTTTTTTTCTGAATTAGTCTCCTCTGTTCACTGTCATGGACAAAATATTCGGGTAAGCAAGTAAAAGACGTGGTTGAAATAGAAATACTTTATTTTATCTCGAAAGAGGAGTAAGTTCATACAATGCTAAGATCTCTGCTCCACGAGGAGTGTAACATTTCAATTTGCATCTCTCCTCTTTCTCAGTTTCTTTTTTTTTCCTTAACACCTATGATAACTAAGTTGGTCCTGAATAAGAAGTGTGAAAGAGTAAACACTGCTGCACTAGTAGACAAAGGCAGTAGGCAGTCAGTAGGTAGTAAAGAGCAGAAAAGAACTTTTCATTTTGGTTTGGATCCTAAATCTTCAGTTGCAGCAGCTGACAACATGCAAGAACAATTTGGGTTCAGTATTACACTTCAAGTCTAAGTACTTCCAATCAGCCATTAATGGTTAGTGGTCAAAGTGACTTGCATCTTCCCTCTTTAATTCTCTTATACATAGTATATACAACAGGTTTACTGCTCCCCTGAGCCCCAAAGACTATGGTTAAAGTGTGTGTGCTTTAGGCTTTTTTTCCTTTTAAAAACCAACCTCCACATGACTGGTGATTCTGTAAAAAGGCAGTATCACTAAGTAAAAAGATCTGGCTGTTACTGCTTGGTTAGCAAACTGCTACACAGGCAAGCTCTTCATTCACTTGTTCATTCATTCAGAAGTCATTCTTAAAGGATATGGGTTTAAGATTCAAATAGTCTGAGGGTCACTTTCGTCACTAACATCTGAAGCACCCTTTCTTTCAGTTGCAGCAGCAAGAGCAGTGTCTACTTGAACTTCCTCTTCATCGGACTGAACAACTGGAGACTCCCCTTCGCTTGCATCTTGGCTGGCAGAATCGGTGCAGGTTGATGACAGGGAAGATGACAGTTTCTGGCGTAATTCAGACTGGCTTGGAACCTGGAGACTTATCTCATTCACATAGGTGTTGGATTCGGGCCCTTAGAGATGGAAAAACAACAGCAGCAACAATCACACTTCAGCACAGCAAGTGAACAGAGAAGTCAGTAAATTAACTGAGCTCAACCTTGGTTAATGAGTTGCACTAAGGCTGTTTTGCTTTTGCATAACTCCATTAGAAAACCTTCCCCAAACACAGTCGCCCTTTGGCTTTTCTGAAATTGATCTCAAATACGAACCGGCTTTAACAGTTAAAGGCTGGCTTAAATCTATTTCTGATAGCATGTCCATTTTGCTCATTCTAGAATTTCTTACCTCTTGAGAACAAATAAGGTAAGACTGCAGGAATATTAAGTCCTGACTGCCTACTAGCCAAGACCCAAGTAATTCTCCTAACTCCAACTTTGATAAAGTGGTATAATAAAATTTGCTGGACTTCATTATGTGCTGAGAATCATCACCAATAGGAAAATCCTCCAGACAAACTCTGTCCAATAGAAGGCCACAAATAAACCTGGGTGGAAAACAAACAACCTAGGAGACAGGCAGTAATAATCTCCAATTTTGACTGAAAACGAAGAGGTGGAAGCAAAATCACTTCTTGCTCACAGCATGAAAGCATTCCTGCTGGTAAACCTGTATTGTAGTTCAAGTGCACACAAATGGGATTTTGAGACTATGCTTCCCCCACATCCTGTGCAGAAAGTCATCCAAGCAATTCAGTGCAATGGTGTTTCCTTGCAGTCTGGGAGTTCAGATTTCAACATTATATAAGATCTTCTAGGCAGGAAATGAAATAAGTTAAAATGGGGAAACATAAACCTTCCTTCTATGTGATAGGCCAAATAAAGCCTTTGTTTGACTACTATGCCTAGTAAGTGCTCCTCCATAGACAGGGCACCCAGCTTCAGCACTGAATAACCTGGGTGATAAAAGCCTCTTAAGAATCCTGTGGAGGATGCCTAGCAGGTCTACGGAGCTGCCTCCTCAGGGAGAACATGAAATTACACTGCACATGACTGACACTAGCAACGTTTTTAAAGACACCTATGCTGTGCACACCAGCACGTATTAGATTAATTTACACAAGGCACGCAGAGGCGTAGAGTAGCAGAGGTGGGTACATTTTTCAGCTCCACTTACTATCATGATACGTTTCAAAACCAATGCCCAGAAGCTGGTCACGTTTATAGAGAGACCTGAAAAAGTTCTAATATTTTGAGCTGATTTTTATTTTTCCAGTTATCAAAATAACTTACCTGTATCCTGTGGCATTCAGTAAAACTGTGAAACAAATCTTGCCCTGACTTCTCCATTGACACCAAAAAGAAGAATTACCTTTAAGCCATCTTATTTTTCTGAGAATGAAGACTGTTGCATATTTAGCTTGACACCAGGGTGCAAAGTCCTTAGAGCAAGCACAAACAATCCCTTCTGATTCAGAGGGAAATTAATTGTCTGGATCCACAACAGCGACAAGACTGTTAATGCTGTAGTCATAGTAACTGCACAAGTAAATCTTGCTGCAAGCCTACCCAACCTCTGCATTAAGGTTAGAGTGCTAGAACATTACAGCACTGGCAAGTTATGTTACAGTGTGTGCGCATCTACATAATAAATATATAAACACCATCTATACATACCCACTGTAATACATTACAGCAGAAAGTAAATTCTACGTTTTTTTTTTTTCCAAAGGCTAATAAGCTTTACATCTATTTAGAAAGAAAAAAAAAACAACTGCTCTGAGTAGTTTCTACACTTCCTTAGAGAATTCAGTTACACTGTTGTTAAAAAAGACATGAAGCTTCTTGTTCCAACATTTGCCAAAGACCCAGCAATGGGGAAGCAGTCCTAGATTCTGTAATCACTTGCATGCCCAAACAGTGATCAAATTCAATAATGCACGATTTGAATTCCTATCCAAAACCAGCCACCTGAATTTAGGTTTTGCAATAAAACCTTTAGTAGCCAAGTGTGCCTTGACTACTTAGAGTGAGTGTTTCATGTTCACAGCAGGTAATAATCACCTTTACAGAGGGAAGAAGACAAATATCCCAGGATATTATTAAACAGTATTGGACAATATTTAAAGCACACTGGTTCTTCAATGTACTTGTATAAAAGTATTTCAACCACTAGTTTCAAAAGAAATCAAAGTACTTCTAAAGGAACTTCATCACTTCACCCAAGAAAACTCATTTCGGCTCTTTTGGGGAAAGGCATTTTAGTACCGAAGTTTCTCATTAAGAAAACACCCTTCACTAGTGGACAAAGTATCCAGTATTACTAATTCCCTGCTGTAAGCAGATCCCTCATCATGCTGCAACCTGGAAAAATATAAACCTGGTTTTGTTCATCAGAACACATAAACAAAATTTTGGTTTAGAATTAATTTAATCCTATTTAAGTAACATTACCAGCAGTAAGAAGGCTACACAAAAGAGCTGCAGCACCAGAATCACTACTCAGAAGCTTCCAGCACACTGTCATGTTGAGCCATGGTTCAACCATTCAGAAGAACACGTCTTACTAAAGATCTTGCAGGATAAAACTGGTCCAAATTTACCTTAAAATGACAAAGTTATGAACAAATTCCAAGAAGGCCATCATACAAATAAAACCCTAATTGCTGCAAACTTTCTGTTGGAAGTTTGTTACAATGCCTTCTATTAACTACATATTGAAAAAAATGCACTTTAAATGCAGTATGTAACACATCACTTATACATACCATGACAAACCCTACGTGAAAACTAGAGTAACCAGATGAAAAAAGAGACAGTCCAGAAACATGCAGTAGTTGTGATGCAATCTCTCTTGTACTGCAAATAAACGCTAATGTTTTGAAAAATCACTGATGAGAAATATTCATTCTACATAAAGTGTACGGGTTTGCTACAAATTAGAGCAATTCTGGTGATTTATCACTTTAAGACCACTATCATTACTAGTATCATACCCAGCATGGGAGAAAGCATATTATTGTCTTCGCCTCCTGAGTTTAAAAAGACATCAAGTGCTTCTTGGTCAGACATGTCCATTAGGTCCATCTGTTCCAGCATGTCCACATTCACCTCCATGGAAGACATACTTCCAATTGGTTCTGTAGTAAAAATAGTGCAATGAGCGAACTGAAATCAGTTACATGGTGTTATTACCTACAAAGGCTTCAATAATTGCTATAATTGAGTGCATTAGCAAACAAACTATATCTGGAAGGAGCACACCCAGAGAAGCTGCTCAGCAGCTGTCTCAGCCCAATCCAAGACTACTCTGTGCAGTCTTCATTGTGAAACTAATGTCCATTACTGGTTTTGTAACACAAAACATTTTTAGCAAAAATACCTATAGCAACAGCATTGTCAGAAATACTCTGGGAATGGGGCTCACGGGAAAAGATTGAAACTTTCCATTTTGCAACACTCCCTTTCAATTCTCCCAACTAAAAGCATTTTCAGAGAAAAAGATCACACACATTTAAGCACACAGTCACAAAAGGTCAATATACAAGGTATGTAGAAATTCAGAAATCAGGATTAATATTCACAGAAAGCAGCCATTCCTCCTCATTCAGTTAGACTAATAAATGGCAGTAGTATGCAAAACCCAGGCTGATGCCAAGAATCTCAGCATGGGGATTTCACATTATTAATTATTCAAGCAATTTACTTATTGTTGTCAATAGAATACTGACAGCTCTCAAGGGAAATAAATACTTAGATGAATACTTGGATGAGCATCTTCTTTTTTGAACAACAAGACATGCAAACGCAGACAGTAAGTTCATGGGTACTCAGGTTTCCAGTTGCTGCATGTATAACACCAAATATCACATGAACAGTTTATTGGTTTCTCTAAATTTAAACAACACTGTTAAAAGCCTTCATAAGTGAACTGAGATGAAATCCTGTAATTTCACTATTTTTTTTTTTCCAAATGTACTGTATATAGCTCTGTAGTTTTAACTGTACTGCAGGATCAAATCTTTCATTAAACCAGTTTCTTTGCTATGCATGGGTTCTACATCATGCTAAAAGCTGAAGTTCAGAAAGTTAAACCCTCTAACAGAGCTGTGTGTCCAGTACTAGCCAGTGACAATGTCCACTTCTAGTCTAAATGGACTGTACCTATACAGAAAGAAGATGACCCAACTCAATTCTTTCCTAAGAGATTCAGACTGACATATCCCACTTCTCAGAAGACTGTCCTAGCAACCCATCTTGAGCATCTTGCAGATGTATGGCTGTAGCAGACATGCAGAGAAATGGAAATCCTGGATTGCATTTCCTGCTTTGGCATCATAAATGACAGCAGAACTGTTTTTGAAGCAGAGACAGTATCTCTACAGTTTTCTGCCACATGAGTGATTTATTCTCCTGCTTGTTTTCTTTCTGGTCCTACAATCCCTGCATTTTGGCCCAACAGATCAATACCTCCCACATGGATGTCTATGGCATTCTTGTGCTTCAACTAGTCAGGAGGTGCCAGACTTGAGTCATCTCATAATAAAGAGAGCTTAACCTGACCTCCCATGTCCTAATCACACACTCTATGTTAAACAGACCATGGAAACAGCTACCACCTCAGAACTGTTTTGAAATACAACACTGAGCTTCCATCTGCATGTTTACATTTTCCTGAGGCACAATCCCAGGCTTTGGAATGCTGGTGGACAGAAGGGGCCACCTCCACCCACATCCTCATAGACATGGATGCACTCTTCAGCTGCAGAGAAAAGGGCTATTCTAGACATACTTCGGTGCTCTGCAATTTCTCAGACAATGAGCAGAGTGTCTGACTAATCTTATAAGGTACACAGCTCTCCTGGAACCCAAACTTGTTTCAAAAGCCAACCTGAAGTTTCAGTTCCACTGAGGAAGAACTGAGGCACTGCAGTACTCCATCTGTAAGCATTAAAACTGCTGCTGAGTCTGACCCCTCAACAGTGTTCTCCAGGTTGTTGGTTCGTGACTCACAAAACGTATTTTAAAACTGTGTAAAATACGACAGAAGGTATTTTAAAACTTGCCTCGCCTCTCTGCTATCTGCAAGTATCCTGTAGAAAGATACTGCTCCATGTCCTGCTGGAAGGCTTCTTCAAAGAACTTCTGACGTTCCTTTAGCTTCATCTGTTGGGTGTGCTCCATATCCAAAACCTTCTGTGCGTGTTCAGAATCTAGCTCAGCTGAGTGTAAAAGAAACAAACAAATCAAACATTGCATGTATATCCCGCTGACTCCCAGAATTTAAAAGCTACTGAACCCCTTCAGTACTGACAGATTGTTACTACAGACAGTTAACACAGGCTGTTATAAAAGGCCTCTGCGCTTTGCAACTGTATTTTAAAATTGGCAGGATAAGAATACTATATTGGACAGCGTAACCTTCACATTAAAGTGATGTCAGAGCTATTTATTTTGAGGCAAGATGCAGACTCTTGAACTGTATAAATGGCAACACCTGCAAGCTCTGTCCATCAACAATGACTTCATAATTCTGCCCAAAAGAGCTATCAGATAATGATGCTTCTGCTCTCATAGTACCCAATATACAACATGAATACTTTTAAACGTTGCAGCACATTTCTACCACAATTCAAGTGGAAAAATAGATATAGATGTACATGTGCTTATAGGTACATACATACAAATACACATACATACATACATGTGTGCATGCACATGCGTGCGAGATTCTGGCTTTGTCAGCCTTTAGACAGACTAGAAAAATCCCTTGAAGAATATCCTGCATGTCATGCAGGCACATATCCACAGAAGCTGTGACAGAAGATAAGTAAAGAGCACTGTTTTCAATGACACCACCACACAGTCATTAAGGACAACATACATGGGCTTCTTTGTATACAGCAGCAAAGAATGTGCCCAAAGATGATGATACCGACACCAAAAAAGCAAAGCCAACTACCATGAGTTACTAATGTGACACCAAGCAGAAAGGTCAGCTTGCATAGCTTGTACAGACATACAGTGACAACCGAATTTGCTTGTATGTATCTATGCTGGCTCTCCAGCAGTTCCTCTTTCCCCCTACAGTGAAAAACGTATTAGGCTGGATATGATTAGAAGAAGTCCTTCCCTCCTGTTTTGTTCACAGGAGTCACTGGCTGGCCAGAGAAAAGAATGCAGCCAGAGCATTGTTAGAATATGCTTTAGGGAAAAGAAAAAAGAAAAGGTCTTTTTAGGAGGAACGGAACACATAAACTACAACCTTCCTCTCAGAGTTCTCTGCTCTTTTCTCCACACTGTTCTCAAAGCTCTCTGCTTACAATAAAAGAATTTGCTAGCTGAGCTGCTGATGGAAAGGATAGGGCAGTGAGAAGAGCTGCTGGTCTTGTGTTCTACCCATTAGGGGAAGCTCCAACAAATACTGCTGGCTAAAAAATAGCCAAGCTTTCACACACCAGACAGACACAGCTAGAATTCACATGGATATATGTGAAAGAGCGTAAGATTATCTAGGACAAGCATGATGTTAGCCTCCCAGGGTAAATGTTATCTTAATGATATTTTACAATAAGGTAATTCATGAAAAGCATTTACCATTACAGAGATTATTATCCAAATGCAAAAGAAGTTTTATTAAACCAGGCAAAAAACATCAGAGCAGTAATTCACTCTGTTGCCTGCATCAAGGTCACAGATCATATACAGAAGCAAATGAGCTGTGATAGATGCCAAAAGGAGCCATAAGGACGGACTGATACACAAAACAGCCATTAAAACATCAGTAAGTTGATTTTTTTTTTCCAAAGCAGATTTAAGAAGCAAAACATCAGTGTATAATAAGGAAAGCATTTTCCTTTAAGTCAACAAGTCTTTATTATCAATTACATTGTGGTGTACAATGTCTCTGGGTTCCCTGAAGCACTTCACTACAGTCCTGAATGACGAGCAATTATTAACATTGTGTATGATGCGGAAATGCTATTCAATTGTAATAATAAATGCCAGTGGCTCTCACTGACAACAGAAATTTTCTTTTCCTCATAATACATTCTGACAGTTTTGCACTCTGTATTCATAGTTCAGGATATTTTTAACCCTAAAACACAGACAGCATAAAAGTAACATGAGACTGATACGACTTCTTTCTTAACACTGCCTAAAATGTTCTGTTAACTACTAAAATTGTCACTGGCCAAAACTGAATAGTAACAGCTGCCTGCTGTGCTGACAAGTTCTGAGGGAACTCAGAATGCATTGGCTGAAGAGTTGCCATAGGCTTGCTCTCCAATGCCAGTTTCCTGGCTGCAGGATTTCACGCTCTGCCAGGTGTAATAGAAGTTGCTAGGCTAAGCAAAACCAAACCGTGACGTTTGGGGTTTCTGTTTCTTATCAAAAGCAATAATGATGGCTAGATGAAGCTACAGAAGATAGGTGCATAGTTTCTTTGACAAAACTATTCAGAATTATACTTTCCATAATCCATGTGTAGTTTTATATCTTCATGAAACACCAAACAGAGCCAGCACCAAAGGACTTCTAAGAAAGTGTTTAAGAAAGAACATACACCATCATATACTGCTCATGTCCACATATGAATTCTTCCCAGGATGCAAACTGAGACCTAACACGCTTCATAGAATCACAGAATAATGTGGGTTGTTAAGGATCTTAAGATCATCTAGTTCCAACCTCCTGCCATGTGCAGGGATGCTTCCCACTAGACCATGTCATTCAAGGCTTTGTCCAACCTGGCCTTGAACACTGCCAGGGATGGAACATTTACCACTCCTTTGGGAAACCCGTTCCAGTGCCTCACCATCCTCACAGTAAAGAGCTCAAAGTACTATTACATTTTTCCTTTCACCATAAAATTG
The DNA here is from genome assembly GCA_032466535.1 of Forpus xanthops. NCBI lineage: Eukaryota > Metazoa > Chordata > Aves > Psittaciformes > Psittacidae > Forpus > Forpus xanthops. The sequence goes on from JASSUY010023272.1 coordinate 25,012, forward strand.
TACCTTTGAATGAGTAACAGCACCTATTTCCCAATCACACTGCCATGTGCAGAGCAAAAAGACACAGAAAAAGCTAAGACACAATGAGATGCAGATTTACTGAAGCTGCCATAATAAACTAAATAAAAGGCAACTTCAGCTGTGCACCAATCATGCCTTTTAAGAGAACAGAACTAAAAGTAGGCAGAATATTTCTTAAAAACTGGAAACTCCAGTGCTGACATACAGCCATCTGCACCACCGCCAGCAACAACCCCAGGGCCAACCCACAGCTCACCTCCCCGGCAGTCACAGCACAACTGACAGCCTGCCTCCTCCGAAGACCACACAAAGACATACTGCTCATCCACAAAACTTCCATCTGCCACAAAACCTCATTTTCTCCAGCGCTGCTGAACAACCCACTCTCCATAGCTTTGGACTCACTCTGCTGGCACTGAAGCACAGAAGCTGGTCCTACCCTGGAACTAGTCACTCTGCCTGAAGCAGCCTCTGGGTATGTGCATCTGTAAGGCGATGCTACCCTGCCTTCACCTCCTGAAGCCAGCTGAGCATTTACCAGGAAGTTTCAGGGGATGACTTCTCCAAACACCTTACCGTGACAAAAAGCCCTAATCATCAAGTCATCATTCACTTCTGCCTAAATCAGCTAACAGGACCTGGAAAGCTGCACTAGCTAATTCTAGTCATTAATAAGGACTGCCCTATGCTCTTAAGAGTCAATGAAAAACAAACTAACTCAGTGCCCCAAGTGGAGTCCTTAATGTATTAATCATCCTTATGGGCACTTTTCCCCCTCAGCCTTTTATCTGGAGAAAAAAAAAAAAACAACAAAACACCATCTAGCTGTACAAGCAGCTACAGACACAGAAATCAAGGTAAGATCAGGAATACAACATTATTATTTGGTACAAGGTCCATGTTTTCCCATCTCAATTTACATCTCGGCTGATTCTGCAGCGAGAAGCTGTGCTATGACACTGTATTTTCCTATTACAAGATACATTTATTAAAGCCAGAACCTCAAGATAGACTTTTTTTCTTAATGACTTTATAAAGAATTTTTATTTATAAATGAACTCTATTTCTGAGGACAGCCCCCTCCCATATCTTAAACGTTTGAGCTAGACACTAGAAAAAAATCCAGACTGCAAAGGAGCAAAACACAGTAGCTTATAACCATACAACTCAAGTACAAAGGACACCATTTCCTGATATGATTCATATGCCTGACTGACACTTCCAACAAGTTAAAATTCTGCCACATTACCTAAAGTTGCTATCTGACCAACCAAGTGACCGTTTTATACTTTAATGTACATCATTACATTTTCCAGTTATAGTTACAAATAACACAAATTAGAAGAATGCCTACCAAAAAAAAACCCCAGCAACTGAAAGCACTGGTTTAGATTGCTAACACATCCCTTAGACCTAATGTGAAAGTGAAAGGTGTCACATTGACCAAAGGGCATCAAAAATGGCTTCTTGGTCCTTCCATACCGTTATACAATCTGTTTATTTTTCTTCAATTAATTTATTATCTTACTTCACATTTCTTATGTGAACTAGAGTCCATAAATATACCTGGTCTAAAGAGGGAAAGACACAGTAACACAAAAATCTGGAGCTTAAATTAAGTGCCTTTTCTTCCCCACCCCTCTGTAGTTCAGCCAGTCAGACTCATTTAACCAGGCTGTTAACCATCTTGTTGCCCATCCATCCAGACTGTAACATCATAATTTGGCTACAAGAATATTGTGTGAGACTGTCAGAAAACTATTAGTATGCTGGCTATTCACTGAACAACTGAAAGCCTTCAAAAATCAGAGCAAGAAGATCAAAATAGACAACTGAAGACAGGCATTCCGCCAAGCAACTTTTCAAGTGCATTATAACTTAGCAACTTATATTTGCAACAGCCTCATTATATATCCTTTTAAGTAAAAATATCAAAGTAAGGCAAGACACCGGGGAGCACTTCAAAGAATGCAGTTTTCCCCAAAAATGTTTAAATTATTCTTGACAGAATTTAGAATGCATTTTGATAAGATGACAGCAGAAGTTCGGATCACTCTTGCACTATTACTGTGCTGACAAGTGGGGCGAGACTGTTGGCAAAACTTGAAAACCAATTGTAAGTATGTGAATTGGATGCACAGAGTCTTTCTTCCAAATAGGAGTGAAAAGAAAACAAGTGAAAACTACAAAACTGTTTTTAAACACTGATTTAAGTCTATTTAAAAAATACTTGTTTTTTAACCAAAGGTATATTTAAATAAATATAATTAAAACAAGAAATTAAGTCCTGATTCACTAAAATGTAGTCAGGATTTCACTGGAGCTCAGTGACAGAAATATCATCTCTGCTGGAAAAAAATATATGTCATTCCAAATGACATTTGTTGCCTGACAACTCTCAAAAGCCTGCATTTTCCTGACGGGATATTTTGCTAAAGATTATCAAAATTATTCTCATTAAAGTATTTATTCATTTAAAAAAGCAGTCATTAAAATATATTCCTTGTTAATTTTTAACTATTGTTTTCACAGTGTGCATCAGCACATGAAAACTCTAATTAGCTCACAAATAATCTAGTAAAGAGAAAAGCAAAGGTCTTACAAGTGCAGAGCAATTATTTAAGTTGCCCGAAAAGCAGTTCCAACCAGTTGGCTTACCTTGGAAATCCCCTCTAAAAAAGGGCTTGTTTGAGAGCCTTGAAAAATAAAGAATATGTCTAAATAAACATCAGAATAAACCACTGAAAATAATTGCCTGCGTATGCCAAGACTCCAGTTCCAAAAGCAGCACCTGGAGGAAGAAGCAGCTCTTGACCAATGCAACAGGAAACACAGCTAGGGAAAAGGTTTCCACATAACTCAAAACTTCATCTGGCTACCAGGAAATCATCTTAATTAAGAGACACTAAAAATAAGCTCCTGTGAACAGCAGATGCTTGAACAGGGTTCTAGAAATGTAAATACATGCACAATTATAAAATAAAAGAAAATTCGCATAAACTTCATAACCATATGCCTCACAATGTGCAAAAGGAATGTTAGAGCTTCACAGAACTAGGATCTTTTAGGTCAGCTAAACAAAAGGCTACTGCGTTTACATTCATCCTATTTTCAGTTTTCCTTTAGCACTCTCCTACATTTTAAAGCCTTGTAAAGTATGACAAGGCCAGTGCCTTGTTACTGCAGATGAGAATGCATCCAAGCTATGGACAGACTGCACCCAGTTTGCATTTGAATTTTTAAACAGTTAATATGGTCCACATTGTAATTAATGTGGGGGTTCAGACAAGCCTAGAGCATCCTAAGCTATACATAAAAGCTTAAATTCTTCTCCCTTGCCTGATTGTACCTTTTTGCAATAAAACAAACAAAGCATCATACATAGCAGCTATATGGCACATTGTATTCTGTAGATTGCTTTCATCATTCCCTATTCTCTGCAAGCTTAAAAATACACCAGCTGAGGACTCCTCTGCAAGTTTGTCCACAGCAGCATTAAGTGCCTCTCATTTTAGAACTAGATTTATTCTGGTTCAGAAACAGTAAGAAAGCTTTTGGCCATTTTGTTTGTAATCAAAACATTCTGAAACTAGAGTGTATTTGCCACCTTCTTGAATATTTTAGATTAAAAGAAGAAAAGGTTGATATGCTGGAAGGAAGGAATGCCATCCAGAGGGACCTTGACATGCTTGTGAGGTAAGCTGATGAAGTTTAACCATGCCAAGTGCAAGGTCCTCCACCTGGGTCGGAGCAATCCCAGACACAGCTACAGGTTGGG
>JASSUY010023274.1:0-14840 GCA_032466535.1 Forpus xanthops
GCCGGGCGGCGCTGCCGGGAGCCCGCCGCGGAGTGTGGGTGTCTCCGCGCGGCCGGTACCTCAGCGACAGGCGGCGGGGTGGGAGGAGGCTGGCGGGGCGGAGGAGGAGGGACCGCGGCCGTGTTGCGAGCGTAGCAGCCGGTGCTGGACTATGGTGCGGCTCGGTGGGGGCTGACACGCCGACCCCTCGTCTTCCCTCCCTCCTTCCCCCCTTCTTCCTTCCCTGCCGGCTGACAGGCGGCGAGCCCTGAGCCGCACGTGTGGGATGTGAGACCTGCCCCGCCGCGGGAGCATGAGCTGTGCCCAGGCCGGCATTGTCCAGGTACGAGGGGCCGCTGCCGCCCGGCCCCCTCTGAGGGTGGTGGGGACGCCGGGTGTGTGGTGCTGGTGGTGGTGGGGAGGGGTTGTCGTTGCCTCTCAGCGGAGAAGTGCGAGGCGGGATGGGTCTGTCAGCGGCCTCGCCGCCGGGAAAGGCCCTTCCCGGGGCGGGCAGCGAGATGCGGTGGCGGGTCGCGGTGTGCGCTGTCATCCGTGCCCACCGTTGTGCCTCGGAGCCGACCGGTCCGTGCGGGTATGGGACCCCCCTTGTGTCCGGGAGCGCTGCCAAGGGGGACCGGGGGCAGTAGGGGAGGGGGGGCTTTAGGAGCATATGGGCCCTGGTGAGTTACGGGCTTAGCTGTCGGCCTGAATTTCACTAGCGAGCAGATAGTGTAGAATTATGATGAGCGACGTGCCGGCGGGGACTGACATCATTTGGGGATGTGGATGCGCGCAGGCGGTGCTGAGGAAGAGTCCCGCGCTGGATTTTCGGTGGTTGCATCTCTTCCCTGTAAAAGAAGAACCCCCCCAGATTTGGCTCTTGGCTCCTTGACAATGCAGCAAAATTTAAAGCACAGGCTGCCTTCCCCCCCACCACCCCCCCCAACCCCCCGCTCTGTTGCTGTAAGCCAATCTTGTGACTTCACATTTTGGTTATTACCTGGTGTTATTATGTAACTGCATATTTTTCTTCGTTAGCAATTATATAAAATAACTTATTATAAGTACGCTAAGAACACTGCCCCAGCCTGTAGCATTGTCCAATGCTGCGTTTCTCATTTTGCAGCCTGCGTGGATAATGGGTTTGTACCGACACGGACACATACAGTTCGTTTTGTCGTCTCTTGCGCTGTTTCCCGTGTGTTCCTCTGTAGTTGCAGAAGCAATTACTTGGCCTGGGCTTAGTTTTTTTGCATCCTGGTGTTGTGTTTGGAGCTGCAGTAGTGCCCTTTTTATTTTTTTCCTATTATGCTGCACTCAGCAGAAGTGCGTAGTGAAACCGTACAACAGTCACTCAGGCTTGTGCTCCTGTCCCTGTATGTACCAGCACCACCGTCTCCTTTGGGGGGGCACCAAGCCCTGTCTGAACACAGCAGCAGTGAGGGACAGGGTGCTGCTGTGGTGCCACATAGCAGGTGGTCATCTGTGCCATTCTGATTAGTGCTCGTATGAGGATTGCAGTTATTACAGTAATTCATTTTAGCCTGGGGATTCATTTTGAAAATTTGGATTTTCCACTAAGAAGGGATTATCATTTCTCTGTGTAGTATGTGTGTTTGATGGAGGAGTGGAGTACGGTGTGTATCCTGGCTTCTCTCTCTGCTTCTGTCTGTCTCTGAAGCACACATCAGTTTGGACAACACAGGTGCAATGTTGATTTTCATGCTGGAACCAGAAGTAGATGTAAAAACCAACGCACACTTAGTCAACACACAACACTCATCCTGACAATGCAGTCTCAGTCTAGTATGGGGGGGGGGGGAGAGTATCTGTCCTTAAGGAGGAAATGGTGAGTCTACTGATTTGTTTCAGGAGGCTGCAGCGAGTGAGTTTAGAACAAAGAGTGGTTGGTCAGATGGCCAGTGCTTGTGAGGAGCGTGCAGCCTGTGGATTGGTAGTGGATGGCACATCGCATCACTCGTGTGATATATATGCTAATATGTTGCTGACTTAATGTGACCTGAGCTTTGGACTCCTAACCCTTTTAGTATCAACCACCTCGTTCTTATCAGCTTACTCATTTGAAACCAGAGCAAGCCCAAGTTTGAGCTGATGCATTCAGTGACTTTATCAGGAACTGTCAATATCTGAATGTGGCTGTGATTTATTTGGAAGCAGACTGTGTACACGTACTCAGAACATCCCAAAGAATTGACTCAAAATCCATATGCTTAGCATTTTAAATGCATTCTAATAAACAACACAGTATTTATTGTTTACCAATAAATAACTGGCTAAGACTTGTTACTAAAGTGCATCTTTCTATGGCTTTGTGTTTCACATATGTGGCACATGATCTATTATTCTTTTCTATTGTGAGAGAATCCCTGGGGAAAACTTTGTGTTTTGCACTTGCTATGTCTCACACTAAGTAATGTTCTTTCTAAGTACTGTTAAATCCTTCTCCTGGCCTCATTTTCAATGGTGGTCTTACAAACAATGCAGTTGCTTGGATAAACAGCACAAGTGGAATTTAGCTTGGTTGGTTTCTGAAATACTGCAGAAGATATGGTTGTGGCACAGTGTTTGTGTATGCAGAATTCAAGTTGTGAGAGTGATGGTGTTGAATAGTTGATGGTGAGCCAGGAGCTGTTCTAACGAAAAGCTTGGGTTACCTAGTTGTTTAAAGCTATTGGAGATCTGTTTTGTGGATGCATGCATTAATATTGCCGCTGTGGTTTCAACTCCAAAACTGCTTCTTTAAAAACTCCTGCTAGATAACCTCCCCATTCCACTGCAAGTTAAGTGTGTTGCTGAGCTCAAACAGAAGGTCTTTTAGTAGTGAAAAAAAAGCTATTACTCCAAAGCATCATGGTTTGTCGTGATGGATTTTGCCAGAGAATGTAACTTGTCTTTACAATGACTTTCATTTGGTTCTTTCTGTGTGCCTGTAGTCCTAAGTCTTACTTAGTGTTTCCTCCAAACTTAGTGGTACCCGAAGGTCTGGCTTCAGCATGCATAGACTGTAGTCTTTGTGTGGGCCGCTATAGACAGGGAGGAGAGCTTGAGCATTATACAAGTGCTCTGGCTCATTCTCCCTCCTGTTCTGTGGAAGGGATGCTTGCCAGCCTAAACCAAAGCATGCCTTTGAATACTACCCACAACAGTTTCATTGAGTATCCAACTATATGCATGACTTCTATGCGTGTATTCCATCACATACAAACTCAGAACCGTTGTTGCACTGGGGGTCACCAGCACCTCAGATACTCCCTGGCCTCTGGTGACACCTGCGCTACTGAGAACATCACTAGCATTGGCTGTTTCCCTCGGATTGGCTTGCAGGAGTAGCTGAAGGATGGTCCTGCTCATACCACTTTGTGTATTTGCCTATCAGCGCAGGAAGGAATTGTAGCACCCCTTTTTTTCAGGATGTCTGTTGTTTGTTTACTCTCAGAGGCCTTCTTGGTTTTGGCAATAAGGAGATGAATCAGTTTTGCTTCTGTTTAAGGCTTTTTTTTTACCTGTTTCTCTTGTAACATTTCATGTGCTGTTGCGATTCTGCAGTGGCTGAGTGGCAAACACTGCAGGAGTAGGTTTAATTCCTTCGAAATAAATTTCTGTTGGTGTTAAATATTATGAACATTAATCCTAATAAAATCTAAACCACGCTGGATCTTATGCATTTGCCCTAAAACACAGCCATATTTTGGTTTCTACTGATTAATCTCAGGAGGGTGGGGGACAATACAACACAGGGAAAAATAAAAATGCAGCCAGTAGTAAAGGGCAGGGTGAGATGCCACCTACTCTGGTTGATGTTTTCCAGCTGAGATTTGAGGCCAGTGAGATGCTGAAGATTAATTAAGAAGAAATGGTAAGGTTCTTTGATGTAGGGAGCCCAGGGTCATTTCCATTACAGTTAATGAATGGTGGCAAGACAGCTGTATAATGGACGTGTGAGTCAATCCTGGGCTTTTTTGATCAGCTATGCCATGGCTAGGGTACCCCATTGTCAGCTCTGAAGTAGGAGGCTTAGCTTCTCTAGGCAGGGCTCCTTAGGAGATGCTGGGACTGTCCCTTGGCAAGATGGTGTCCTCATCTCAGATGTTTGTGGATTCACCAGAATAAGGACCAGTAAGACTGGTCCAAGCTACAGACCAAATAGGCTGTTGTCATGGGCAGCAGACTGCTGGAGGCAGGAGACTGCCTGTGCCCCACAGCCTGCATCTGCTTTGGTGAGAAGGAAGAGTTGGGTTGAAGCAGGGCAGCAGCTGAGCCTGAAGCAGGGTTCCCCTGCTGCAGTACCTGTTGCAGCTCTTGTTTGCAGCTCTTGTTGTTCATCCTCTCCCTCCTGGCACCAGCAGCAGAAACCTCAGCTCCTCAGGACTCTCCTTCAACTCTCCCCTTAATCATTGCACCCTTCTTTTCTGTGAGTTAGGAGCAGCCTAAGCTTGATCCCAGCCCCTCATCCTTTTGTCCACAACACTGCCTACAATGCAGATAAACCTTGAGATGTTTTGGGGGCTGGGAGGCAGTGTTATGGCAAGCTGTTCCTTTTAGACCTCAAAAAGGGGGAAACCCTGGTGCTCTTGTTTGAAATACTGAAGTAAACCATCAGCACCATGCATTGCTGTATTCCAAAGTTCCCTGAGGACGCGGCAGCACCAGCAGCGTTCCCTTGCTGCAGAGCAGAAGGTCTGTGGGAGAGCGCGTGTGCACAGCAGTCGGGAAGGCTGTTATTGAGCCCTTCGCTGAGGTTTCATTTCGTGCATGTAGCAAAACAGGCTCCCTCTTTCACACTTCCCAGACATTTTTGTATTTCTCTACATATGCTTTTAGAGCATCAACGTTTGTTTAGTTTGAAGCCTGAATTGAAATCCTTATCCAATGTCTGGAGTAAAAAGGAAGGGAAAAAAAAAAGGCAAGAATTTGTCCCAGAATTAAAATCCATTTAAATCTGAGAGTTGTTAACCCATGAGATAGTGATGCAGTATAGAATGTCTCTTGGACTGAATCACTTGTGTTTAAAATGGAATGTGCTCTAAAAATAAATGGGTAATTGCTTCAGTGTAGTCAATATGGAATTCAAAGATGACTGACAGAGTGATTTGTCATCCATCTCCATAGCTGGAGTCATCTGGGAAGTCTGTGATGTTAAAGGCATTTGTTTCTATTAGCACCCTTTAAAGTAGTTTTGTTAATGAGCTCTTGAACACCAGGATTAACATCTGTCATGTGGTATAATTAATTTTTCCATACCATAGGAAAATGTGTGCCATGTGCACCTTCAATTACCAAATCAGGTTTCTCAGGTCCTGAAATGTGTTGTTCAGCAGGCCTATTGTTTTACAGAAAGGAGGAGCACTGCTGTTCTTCTGGTGCCAGTGAAGTGCTTTCACACATATCCATCTGAAGTTTAGGATGGCATCCTGCAAGCTTGGGAAGATCTGTCATTGTGCAACCTGTAGGATGCTTTTTGCAGAGGGGAAGTCTGATAGATACCCCTCCCAAACACCTGGAAGCAGAAGAGCAGGAGCTTGGAGCAGGGACTTCTTCTTTTCCCAAGGGGAAGAGGAGAGCAAGAGATGGGGGATGCTTGATGAGATGGTCAAACAAGTTGTTCACTGCATGCTGGTGAAATGCCTGAGTGCTGGTTGTAATAGAGCAGATGGGTCAAGGAGCTGTTCTCTGGATCTTAAGTGTAGCTGTGACTCTGCCTCCCTGAGACAAACAGTCCTGCCCAAGTCTGTCTCTTTGGCAGAACATATGTTGTATGTTGTACAGACTTTGCTAAGCTAGGTAAGAAGCAATGAAGCTGGGGATAATCCAGCTTTGTTTGTGAGCTGGATTCCTGTTGGAAGGCACTTCCTGAGCCATTTGAACTGCAGTCCTCCTTCCAGCTGGAGACAACACGTGTAAGGCTACCTGCCTGGGCATCTGTGGGCATGCTTACAGTGGGCTGGATGGGATCATCTGATGTCCCAGTATGGTCTTTGGGCAGCTGGGTGCTTTCCTTTGAAATGTGAGCTCTGTCAAGACCAATTGTGTTGCTGAAGTAGGAGGTGCTCTCTTGTGCCTACATCTTAATGCAACCTCAGGAAAATTTAAACTTCAAATTCACATTCTAATGCAGAATATCCATCAGGTGTTGGGTTATTTGTCTTCAGAGATACATAAAAAAAGAGCAGCTGTGAGAGAGGCCTTAGGATTTTTAATGTGAAAATATACATACTTTATACTTTTTGTTTGAGGTGGTGCTTTTGTGTGCACCTGCGTGGTTGCCTGGAGAAACACAACAGCAGAGTTACTCTCTTGAAATAGCATCTTGATTTTAATAGCAAGGTTTAGTTGCTACATGCTTAACATGAAAAGAGGAGGAAAGTGGGTGAAATGTTTAATCTTGAAGTCAGAACACATATATCCAAGATGATGCTGTTCAAGTTTTGTGAAAGGCCCATTAGCCATTAGGTTGCCTGCTATCTTGTTTACAGGCCTGTGGAAGCTGCAGAGAGACTAGAAGAGAGGTATTTTCACAAATTTTTAAGTTGCTTAATTTGACTGCTGCAGCTCTCAAATGGTAGTCAATGTGAGGTCAATACCATGATTCAGAAATACTCCATAAGTACCCTGAGTCATAGTAGAGACCCAATGCTGAGATAAAGCATTATTGAGGCAAATTCTTTGGTCTAAAAATGAACAGTGCTCCTCCTAAAGTTGTTGGGAACTTTGCCTGATGAAGGGCAGTGCATGTGGCCTTCTGTCACCTTTTCTATGGTATATTTTGTTATAAAGTAGTGTCATAGGGAAGCTGCTGTTTGCTGTGCCAGAGGGAAGCACTGACATTTCTTTCTCATTACCCTAGCAGCAGGCTACAGCAGAATCAGCTATAGGAGTTACTACCCACACCAGGTATTAAGGGCTAATGAGCTGAACTCTATTTTCTCCTCTTCTTCTTGGGCTAGAAAACTGGGGATTCCAATATTGAAGTACCTGGTCTCCTGTGGTGGAACTCCTTCCCAAAGCCCATCGCTGTTGTGGCTTATGAGAGTTAAGCTACCTAATTTACCTCCTTTTTCCACTTAATGTTCCTTAAGGCTTTTGCTTTGTGAAAGGAAATTACCTTTTTTTTTTTTTTAATGAGGAAAGTTCCCATTAAAGAATAAGATTTCCAACCTGGCCAAAGGTAGAATTTCTTCTGTTGGCCAAGAAACTGTGTGTTGGTGTAGAACCATTGCCTGCTCTTGAAATTTGACTATGTGTTATTCTCTCTTGCTCCTCAGCACTGTCACCGCAGGCTTTCAAAGGCTCTCCCTCTCTGCACATGAGTCTGTGTTCTCTTTGATAGTCTCCTCTCCCCCCTCAAAGTACTGTTCTTTCCAGTGCACTTTGCTGCGCAGATAGCTGTTCCTAGGCCATGCAGTATTATGTCTCAGGGAATTAAAACATGGATTAATAACTAGGGACTAATTCTCTGTACCCAATCACATGTTGTAGGCTAAAGCCTGAGTGTCTGTATTTGAGCAATTATATTAGGGCAATTCTAATTAAAAATATGTATCACCTAATTTTAAGCATATGAATTCTTAAATGTGTTGTTTGCACTCAACTGTGCATAAAGCAGGAGTAGGTGTGAAGAGGGTACTTGCTTACCCCTAAAGCACTCAGGGCAGTTTGCAGACCTAGTGTTAGGTTTTATTGTTGCTGGGGAGGGAGTGGAAGCAAAATAACAAGCCGGTCATCCTGCAGGAAGTGCAGCGAATCTGTAGCAAAGGTGTCGTGAAGTGTTCTGGGTGCTTCTGTGTGTTCAACTTGCCAACCTAGCTGATGAGGTTTGGCTAGAAGTGGATCCTATGACAAGGTAGAAGCAGGCAGCATCTTCTAGAAATCAGACCTAAGGATCAGCTTCTTGATTTCCTTGATAAAGCCACGTGGTATAACTTGTTCTAGGAGGCAGCCATAATGTCTTGTCCAGCTTGGAAGATCATCACAAGCCCAGGGAAATTTCTGCAGAGCTTCTAGAAAGGGGCAGACAGCCCTTGTGCCCTCTCTCCTTTCCTTGTGTGCCTGCCTGGACCTGCCTGCAAAGGTGGCTTTTTGAAGCTTGGAATAGGAGTTAGTGGCCCAGAGCATGCTCCCTACTGGGGTGTCTCAACTCGCACCCTCCCCATCTTTAAAAACAAAACCCAAAACGTCTCAGGTTCTAATTGGAGTGGAGTAAGAAATGATCTCCCAAAAGACTGTAGAGGAGGAAGCTGCTTGATTACAGAAAAAGGATGGACATCGGCTTGTGAGCCTGAGGTGGTTTGTTCACACATCTACTGGGGGAGGGAATAGAAGTGTTTCTGGCAAAACTTCCATAAGGTACATTGATTGCATAGTTCATATCAGAATGACTTTCTCATGGTTATCAAATGTGTATTTTGTGCATATGCCTATGAATTGCTTGTTGGTAAAATACTATTCTGAGGTTTGGAGTCCAAATTAAATGTATGCCTGTTTTGACCTATTTTTCCCAACCTAATTCTGCCAGCTCTGCATGTGCATGTGTGATGGTACTTGCTTAGGGAGTCCCACCAACTTCAGAAAGACAGCACACCTTAGGAAAGCTGGTAGGTAAGCGGTGGTAGCAGGCTCAGGGATGCCATGGGGTGGGCTGTCAGGCCACCTCAGGAAGTGGAACATGTGGGAATAGGATTTTTGAGAAGTCAACTGATTTAACACTGTCATTTAATAGCTCCGGAAGGGTTATCATGAATAATGTGTTTGGCTGACTTGTGACCTCCTCAGAACAGCTCTGAGAGATGGGCAGGAGATCAATCTGCTTGATGGCATTCTAATAACACACTGGAAAACCCAGTTCATCTTCTTTTAGCTACCTGGACCAAAATGGGTATAAATGCAGTATTGCTAATCTGAATAATCCCTGTGTGGGACCATGGGAGGAGACAGTCATGCTGAAATGAAAAGTGATAAGAGAGCCTTAAGCAAATTAAGATCTAAGCTGCTAAGTCTACATGGCATACTGTGAGTTTACTGGCTTATATCCAGGACACTATAGCCATGTTTTGTGCAGCAATGCACCAAAAAGAGAGGTGTAATAGATTAGTTTGAGTTGTCTGCATGTGACTGGTTCATGTGCTGGCAGCAGTAGGGTTCCTGCTCTATGCTCCCCAGGAGTTTTACTTCCAGTGTAGTGCAGGTACAAGTAGCTTGATGCTTCTCTGCTGCCTCAGCATGCTTGTGCCCTGGGTGAGGTGCAAAGCTGGTTGAGCAGTAACTGAACGGAGGCAGGGCCTCAGAAGCAGGTACTCCAAAAACCAGTGTGTTGGGTAGGGCCTGTTGCTCAGGGAGGAGCTGCCCTCTCCAAGATGGGATGTTTTCATTTCTCTTGCACCTGATTTAGATCAGACCTAGATCTGTGCCTTTCCAGGAATGTGCCCAAACATGCAGGGAGCTTCTCTTGAGTGTGAGTATGGGACATGATTTATACCCATCTGGCCAAAGTTGTTATGGTCTACATAGATGATTTGAAGATTCATTGAGCCGGAGAGCAAACATGAGCATAACTCTGATTTAATGGGTAGAGGGGGAGTTTCTGGGTTCCTTTGCCAAGGGCTGGTTCATGTATTTTACATGTAGAGCAAATGGGTTGTCAAGCCTGGTGTTTATGGGATGCACAGGAGCAGAACTCGAAGTCTCTGAATCCTGATACACTGAAAGCAGGGCTTAGTAGCAGTGGGTACCATTTTTAACTTCAATGCCTGAATTCTGTGCAAGTCCCAACCTTTTGATCTGACCAAAAACATCTGTGTTGAGTTTTAGTCTACTGAGCTGGTTTTATTTTTGCCTCATTGGTGTGCCCGATGGGAATCTGCATGTTTGGCTTCTTTTATGCAGTAGTTTTATGAGTTGAATCCTGGCAGCTAATAGTGAATATGAAAGCTTTCAGACACAAATTCCAATGTAATAGGATACCAATATAATTCACACAGAGCTTTGATAAGCAACAGATTATATGTGGTAACCGGTTCTTCAATCCTCAGAGGGCCTAAGATCAGAGTTTAGGATGTTGCTGGGCTCACCTCCATAGTTAAGAGCGAGAAGAGGTAGGTGAGAGATCACAGAGCAGTGCTTTCCAGCTGCACCTCTCAGCCAATCCCCTTGTCTTTCCATAACCACTTCCCTTCATCCTGTGTTTGTGGTCTCTGATAGGTGATAGGGCAGGAAGGTGACTTTGCAGTCAGAAGTCTCAGCTGCACTTGATGCAGTTGAGGATCTCTCATTAGAGGAGCATAGTTAACATTGCACCATGAATCAGAAGTTAGCTCCCTCTCACGCCATTTTATGCTTAAGTCAGTAGGCAAATTCTGCATCTGCTGAAGGCAGTAGGTCTTCTGGCTAATAAGGAATCATTTTTATGTAGTTGCTTTGGAGGAAAAGTAGGTCCCATTTTAGGCCAGAAAGGGTTGATGTGGAGCAGACTTCCATGTGGATGCCTGTACCTGGCAGTATTCAAGGCTAGGATGGATGGGGCTTGGAGCAACATGGTCTAGTGGAAGCTTTGAGATCCCTCCAAACCCAAACCAGTCTACGATTGCTAGAGACCACTAACCGAATGCAATGTTTTTCCTCTTGCTGTGCCCCTGCAGTGCTGTCCTGCCAGGCTTGTCTTGGCAGACCCGCTTCAGGGGTGGCTCAGGAGCTTGGAGCAGCTTTGGCAGCCCTGCTACATGGTGACTCACGGGGAAGAGCTGGAGACACTGTTACACCCAGATCTGTGTGGCACTGCTGAATTATTTACTGAAAGCTAGAGACCCCTGCAAATCAGATGGACTAGTTGATCGAGATTGCATGGTAGTGTAGTTATGTTCATTTTTAAGTAGCTGGCTGCTTAAGTAAAGATCTTGTTGCCATGTGAGCCATCCTGAGGCTACCAAACCTTTTAAATAAAAAAAAGCCTATATTTTTTTCCTTGCACATATTTTTTGGGAATACATGTCACTTATGTGCAGACATTGAATCATCCTCGTTTTGGTGGCTCCTTTCCTTGGAGTCTCTTGCTCCAAGAGACAGGTGACCTGGCAAGAGCAAATCCAATGCATTGCAAACATGCCGCGTAAGTATCTTCTCAATGTAGCTCTGGTGCACGCATGTATGGGAGGAGGGGAGGCAAACTAAGAAGTGGCGCTGTGTGAAGATTTGCTAGTGGAATGTTTTCCTGTCAGAAAGTGCTGTTTTAAACAGAATCAAAACGTTCCTCATGAGAATGTGTTTTGTACTGCAGCTGGCAGCCGTTCAGAGGACCTGGAGCCCTGCAGCCTTGTTTAATGATCAGATCCAGTTGGGAGAGATCAGAGATGGAGGTGTGGCAAGGTGGTGCTTGTTATGCTTCAGCTGTTAAGGAAAACTTCAAAATGCATCCATTTCCCACAGTACAGAAAATGAGACTTGACCTACTCTGCTTCATGGAGCCGTTTCTTCAAAGCTGTCTATTGTCTCCAGTTCACATCATCCATATAGTGTTGTACTGTTGTATTTACTTCATGGAAGCTCAAGGCCGATTTCATTGCTACACTGAGTTCATTTAAGTTCCTGATCTTGCACTAGGGATGTGTTTGGCCCACGAGGTCTTAAAATAACAGTGTGAAGATTGACTGTGTATTTGTGTGGGACAGACCACACCGATTTTTCAGCTTGCAGTTTTGTAACACTTGGAAAACAAAAGCTGGTCAGAGAGGGAGTGCAGCAGATATGTTTGCTTTTTGGCTTGACAAGATCACCTTGAATGGGGTCCCCACTCCCTATTTTAAGTCAATTTTTCCAGTTTAGATGCTAATGTTATTTTATTCAGGTTCTCCTTTATTTCTCCTTCGGACACTGCTGGGAGCAATTTTTTCCCATTCATTATCTTTACTTTGCTCCACCTCAAAAACCACTTTTTTTATTTTTATAGCCATTGGAGGGGTATAGCCATATTACAGCCATAATATGTCTCTTTTCTCAGTAGCAAGCCTGTAGGATGTTTGCGCTTCAAACCTAAGCATGGTGCAAACCAAGCATAGGTCCTTCTGGTTTTGATGCTATTGAGACCACCTTATTCTTGGTTGCCAAAAGACCTGTGCTTTGACACAGCTGGCCTGACTTAGGGCACAGCAAAGGCAAAGTCTCTGCAGCAGATTGGTCAGAAGTGGTCTTCATAGAGTCGTAGAATTGTTTAGATTGGAAAAGACCTTTAAGATCACTGAGTCCAACTGTCAACCAACAATGCAAGTCTACCACTAAATCATATCACCAAGTGCCCCATCTATACATCTTTTAAGTACCTCAAGGGCTGGTGACCAAACCACTGCCCTGGGCAGCCTGTTCCAATGGTTGGCAACCCTTTTGGTCACAATATTTTTCCCAATATCCAATCTAAACTCATCAGGTGCAACTTGAGGCTGTTTCCTCTTGTCCTGTCACTTGTTTCTGGGGATCACAGCCCAGCTCCCTCCTGGATCCATCCTCCTGTCAGGCAGTTGTAGAGAGTGATAAGGTCCCCCCTGAGCCTTCAATTCTCCAGAGTAACCCCCTCCAGGTCCCTCAGCCGTTCCCCATCACACTGTGCTCCAGGTCCTGCACCAGCTCTGTTGCCTTTCTCTGGCCCCGCTCCAGCACCTCAAGGTCTCTCTTGTAGTGAGGGGCCCAGAACTGAACACAGGATTTGAGGTACAGCTTCACCAGTGCCCAGTACAAGGGAGTGATCACTGCCATGGCCCTGCTGGCCACGCTATGGCTCACACAGGCCAGGATACTATTGGCCTTTCTGGCTCATCAAAGCAAGAAATCTCAAACCAGACAGTGGTGCAGTGGACACAAAAACAGTGACTTGAATTAAAGTCCTGCCATTTCGACAGCTTTTCCTCCCATTTTGTGGCAATTTGTCTTGTTCCTACAAAAGATGTTTCTTCACCCTTTGTCCTGTGTGTTGCTGTGGTGTGTTGAAGATCACCCTCCAGCTGCTTACTCTGTTGCACCAGGAATATGTAAATGCATTTTTCTTAGTGTGGATGCTTAATACATTTGTTGGACAAATGAGTGGTTCCTTGTTAAGAGCAACAATAACATAGGAGCTTTGTCATCTCCTAAGATGAAGAAAGAGAAGGTTAATGGATTTGCTTATTATCCTGAGACTATTTTTCATTCTGTTTAGTTCACCAATTCCGTGTGCTTTTTTGCTTGCACTTGTCTTACATCCTGGGTATACAGATACCTTTCAGACTTCATAGAATCATAGAATGGTTTGGATTGGAAGAGATCTTAAAGGTTACTCTAGTTCCAGCCTCCTGCCACAGGCAGGGAAACCTTCCACTAGACCAAGTTGCTCCAAGCCCCATCCAACCTGGCCTTGAATAATGCCAGGGATGGGGCAGCCACAGCTTCTCTGGGCACCCTGTGCCAGCGCCTCAGCACACTCATCAGCTCTCTCAGCCTGTCTCCAGAGCAGATCTGCTCCAGCCCTCACAGCATCTCTGTGGCCCCCTTTGGGTTCACTCCAACAGTGCCACGTCCCTCTTGTGCTCTTGCCACCAGAGCTGAACACAGGACTGCAGGGGGGTGTCTTCCCCTGGCCCTGCACTCCTTCTGCTGGCTGCAGGATGGAGTGTGCATGCTGTGTCACTGGTTTCCTGGATCCAGGTATCCACTTAGGTGAAGACAGAACTAGTTCTGAAATACTCTGAGCAAAACTTGGAGGTGTCAAGCTTTGCCCATGGATGAAACAAAAGAGGAGAAGCAGAAACTTGTGCTCAGTGTTTTATAGGCTGACTGGATAGGCAAGTATATTTGAAAAACAATTGTATTTTGAAGAGTTCTTTCCCTTTTCCTTTAAGGTGTCCTGCTGCCCGTGAATGACAGCAATGAAAATGGAGGTCTTTCAGAGATCCTTATCATGCTCTACCAGAAATGCTTATTCTTTTTCAATTTATGGACCCTAAAGCTTCACGCCTTAAATACTCTTCTAGTAGGGATGTGAACCCCTATGTAGAAATGTCATGTCATATCTGCCATTTAATTATCTCTGTAACCTGTGTTCTTCAGGCCTCACAGTTTCTTTTTTTCCTTATAGTTCAAGTGAATTATCTGTATTTCAGTCTGCTCTTGTTGCCCCTGGTCTTGTCAATAGCCATCACTGAGAAGAGCCTCACTCAGTCTGCTATACTCCATCCCACCAGCCCTTTATGCACATAAGTACACTCCTTGAGCCTTTTCTTCCCCATTGCATCCTTCTGTTTTCCTAGATGCTCTTTCCTGCACATTAGTCATTTCCTTGGGTCAGGACATGCATTGGTGTGGATCCATGGAGAGCTGCATCAGGAAAATGACCTGGGGTAGAAATAACCTCTTGTTTTACGCCATGTGGTTTTAACCCATGTGAAGTCTACACAACTGTTCCATGAAGGCTTATGGCAATGCAAGCAAGTACCTGGCAAAGGCTGGGAATGAGCAGTGGGAGAAAGGCAATGTGTTTCTCCTTGTTGAAGTGCCGCTCCGTGCTGGCTTATAGTCTTGGTGGCAGTAGTCACCTGTGTGGACTGTGAATAGATGTAAAAGGTAAAAATCTTTGGTGTTAACTTCCGAAAAAACGAAGGAGATGGTGTTTTGGCATGGAGAAAATCATAGAATAGTTAGGGTTGGAAAGGACCTCAAGATCATATAGTTTCAACCCCCCTGCCAGAGGCAGGGACACCTCACACTAAACCATGTCACCCAAGGTTCTGTCTGACCTTGAACACCGCCAGAGATGGAGCATTCACAACTTCCCTGGGCAACCCATTCCAGTGCCTCACCACCCTTACAGTTAAGAATTTCTTCCTCAG
>JASSUY010023280.1:0-22500 GCA_032466535.1 Forpus xanthops
CAGATTCTGCCCATGGTTTATGTTGTAATTGATTCATGGACAACAATTGATCTGTGCTAACAGTGCGTGATCCTACATGTTGTCATCCTGGTCATACCAGAGATGGACTGTCCTGGGTTCATCAGCAGCAGTCAGTTTTCTCTTTTTTTTGAAGTAGCTGGTGCAGCACTATGTTTTTTGATTTTTGGCTTGGGAACAGTGCTGATGTCACCAGTGTTTATAGTTATAACTTAGAACGTTTAGGCTGGCCAAGGATTTTCTGAGTTTCATGCTCTGCCAGGGAAGAAGCCAGGAGGAAGGAGAAACAGAGCACCTGACCCAAGCTGATGAAAGAAGTATTCCATACCACAGCACGTCTTGCCCAGGATGTAGAACGGATGGCGGAGACACAGAAGGGAGGAGGAGGGCACTGCGTGTTCGGACTTGCATGAGGAGATAGGAGTGCACTGCATGGTCGGGCTGGGTAGAAATTAGTTGGTGAGCTGTTGTATTCTTTCTTTTTATTTGCCTTGTCATTATTATTACTGGTGGTAGCAGTAGTGATTTGTGTTATAGCCTAGTTACTAAACTGTTCTAATCTCAAACTGTGGGAGTTGCATTCTTCCGATTCTCCTCCCCATCTTCCCGGAACTGGGGAAGAAATTGGGAGGAGTGAGTGAGCAGAACTTCATGAGGGCCTTAAACCATGAGAGGGACACATGATGGCAATGAGATGAGGCTTGTCCTATGCTTACAGAGCCCTGTTCAACACTATCCAGGAGCTTCAAAGGGAAAAAAATGTCTCTTAATCTGATGGTAAAGCAGCCAACAATGCATCTACTCTAAGTCCAAGGACAGCAGCTACTCTAACTCCAAATACAGATGCTACACCAGCCCCAGTGACAAGTACAGCAGCTACTCAAACTTTGACTGCAACAGGTAACACAGCTACTCCAGCTCCAAGTACAGCAGCTACATCAACGCCAGCGAGAAGTACAGCAGGTACTCAAACTCTGACCGCAACAAACAGCGCAGCTAATCCAGCTCCAAGCACAGCAGCTACACCAGCCCCAGTGGCAAGTACAACAACTTCCCAAACTCTGACAACAGATACTGCAGCCACTTCAGCCGCGGTGATAATCACTACAGCAAAACCAGAGGACCAATTCGTGCCAATATTGGTTGACCCTATATGCAAGGGGGAAAGCAAAAAAGAGGAAAGATAGATGAAGAAATAATATACTCACTACTCAGGACAGCATCTGACCAGGATTTATTACATGAATCAGAGAAAGAAGAGGTGACTGCTCGACCTGGTTCTCAACAGAACAGTGGAATGTGTGAAAAGATTTTACCCATTAACCAGGGGAGCACATCATGACCTGGTTGCTCTGATGCTGGGACAATGGAGTCAACGGTCACGAACTCGGTGGTAAAGAAGCCAAGCAGCTGGGTTCACTTGCTGGGGAAAGGGGAATTGACAAAGCAATTGCAAAAGGGAAAAAGTCCCTCAACCATTGGAGGTGGCTCTTGGCAGCTGTGAAAGAAAGGTTTCCATACAAGGATGATGGTATGAATTGTTCGTCCAAGTGGACTACTCTAGAGAAAGGCATCCGGTCTCTGAGGGAATCAGCCATTGTAGAGATGATCTATTGCAGGTCAGATGCCGGGAATGGATCCATAGATCCAGAAGAAGTTGAATGTACCTGATGTGTAAGGCGGAAATTTACACAGAATACACCATCATCATATGCTCACTCATTGGCAGCAATTATCTGGAATGACATAGTACCACCAACAGTGGATGAAATTATTAGTCAACTCCAAGAGTCCAAAGACAATCTCACCCCTTCCACCATTTCAACAGTGGAAAAACTGTCCCAGGATTTCAAACAATTGAGAGATAATCTATATGACCTATCCAGCTCCCCACATGTACCAACCCACATCTCAGCTATGAGCAGAAAACATCGTACTATTCAAGAGAGAAGATATAGGAGGTATACTCCACAGAACACTGTATAGTTTTACCTGTGGGATCACTGGGCAGACATAAGGAAGTGGGGTGGAAAACCTACCTCAGCTCTGGAGGAACGGGTGCGTGAATTGAAGAGGAGAACAAAAGCCAAGGATGATCATCCCATGAAAGCTGTGGCTTGAGTCTCTGGTGATCAGGTTCCCAGGTGGAGTGGAAGAGCTGATTTTACTCCAGCTCATGTGATAAATTTCCTCTGGTGCACATGAAAAATTTGGTGGTGAAGACAGTCTAGGTTATTCAGGTAAAGGGGAACCCATTCGTGGGATTGCTTTTACTCATGGACCTGGATATACTTTGTGGGTAATGCAGAAGATGGTGAAATCCAATGTGTACCTCAAGAGGATTTGATTTTAGAGAAAAACAGCCCATGAACTCAACTGTATGCTGTTGCCTGCTATGTAACACTTCTATAGCCCACAAACTAGATGTCTTCAGGTCACCAGTGACTCACCCTGTCTTCCCTCCTACTGTCATCCCAAGAAAGAATGAACCCTGATGAAACCAGGCGAGCTCAGCAGTGACCAGATGAGTTATATGGTGTCATCAGCAGGCAACAATCCAACACTGCACACTGTCCCTCTTGCTCTGAAGGACTGTTAGAAGAGATGGAGCCTGACATCATGGGCCTAATGAATTCAGCAGCTTCATTAAGTTTGGTCCATGCTCTAAGGTATGATCTCTCTCTCTGTGTGTGTGTGTATTCATATATATATATATATATATATATATATATGAGACAAGAGTGATGGTATATTAAAAAAAAATGTGGAACTGAGCATAATGTGAATACTATGGAATAAGGGGTGGATACTGCCCAGGGTTCAACAGTAGCATCATTTTTCTCCTTAGCAGCTAGTGCAGTGCTGTGTTTTTGACTTTTGGCCTGGGAACAGAGCTGATAACACCAGTGGTTTTAGTTGTTGCTAAGTAGTGTTTACTCTGGCCACGCACTTTCTGATTCACATGTTCTGCCAGGGAGGACGGGAAGCCAGGAGGAAGCAGAGGCAGGACACCTGACACAAACTGGGCAAAGAGGCATTCTATACCACAGCACATAATGCCTAGTATATAAACTGGGGGCAG
This sequence comes from Forpus xanthops, assembly GCA_032466535.1. Lineage (NCBI taxonomy): Eukaryota > Metazoa > Chordata > Aves > Psittaciformes > Psittacidae > Forpus > Forpus xanthops. The sequence goes on from JASSUY010023280.1 coordinate 3,101, forward strand.
TTAGCCAGAAAGGTTAGATCAGTGCTTGGGTTGGGCTGGGTATCGGCCAGTGAGTGATGAGCAGTTGTATTCTCTTCCCCTGTTATGCCTCAGCTACTGGACTCTTCTTATCTCAGCCCTTGAGAGTTATATTTGAATCATAGAATCATAGAATAGTTAAGGTTGGAAAGGACCTTAAGAACATCTACTTCCAACCCCCCTGCCAGGGGCAGGGACACCTCAAATTAAATCATGCCACCCAAGGCTCTGTCCAACCTGACCTTGAACACCACCAGCGATGGAGCATTCACAACTTCCCTGGGCAACCCATTCCAGTGCCTCACCACCCTTACAGTAAAGAATTTCTTCCTCAGATCCAATATAAACATCCCCTGTTTAAGTTTGAACCCATTACCCCTCGTCCTCTCACTGCATATTCTTTCCATTCTGCTCCCCATCCCTCCAGGGGGGCTGGGTGGAATGGGGAGGAGTGAGCAGGCGGCTGTGTGGTTCTGGGTTGCTGGCTGTGCTTAAACCATGACAACTGTCTAGCTCAGCTCATCCAGTCTATATATACGAAAAGTTCTTTAGAGAGAGAAATAAAATAATCCTCTGTATGTACATTTATAATGATAATGTACCTGTGCTGTAGAAAAAAAAAGTTTACCAGTAATCGCATTCGAAATCCAAGATACGTTGCAATTACTAAAATAATTAGTGGTTTAATTAGCAAGAAAGAATGAAGTGGTGCATAGTGATATTCAAGCAACTTTACATATCTGTAAGAATCTGTGAATTTAAGATGTGAGGTCAGAAATCACAGACTATGTCTTCACTTGTATTTTAGTGTGGAAAATTGGTTTAATCTTTAAGTAACCAGTAAATAGACCCCCTATAGGAAGATCAGATAATAACCACTGAGATATGCTGCATGCAATGATTAAATTTTGTTTTATTCAAATGTTTTTCTTAAAAGGTTGAATTTTATGAAAAGATTATTAACAAGGCTGCAAGGGGCCACTATTATATAGCTCTGAGAATATTGAATAACTTTGGAAAGGAATATTCAAGATTTAAAATGGCATAATATTATGGGACAGGAACTGTGAATATAAATTTGTAAGGACATACTTTGTTTTATCATACAGCTCTGTGTACACTTTAGCATAGAAAGTGTTGCACATATTTACAAATCAATATATTTTTAAAAGTTTAAATATCACTGGTGACTGTTGTAACATAAATAACATATGATGTGTCATATAATTATTGACACTTTATAAGTATTTGAGAATGGTACAGTAGAAGATGAATAGCTGTTTTGTAAAATAAAAAGTTTTAATTTCTTTCATTGAAAATCCAGTTTCATTGCATGCCTAGCAATTTGACGTCTTTTTTTCTCAATGATTTCTATGCTTTGTTCTCTCCTTATTCATGTTCCTTTCTCATTTTTCTGTTTTAAACCAGCTTGTGAGTTTTCCTATTAGCTGATTATTTACCTTTAGAATTCCAGTAGTCCCAAATTTTCTAGTTTTACTCCCCCCGTTAATTCTTCTTAGAGTGTCAGGCTGAAATTTCTGAGCCACAAGGCGCATGTGCTACCAAGACAGAATATCATGGAGAAGTGTTAAGAACTTTGGGCTGTTGTTACCATTCTGAAGATGTTACAAATATCATGACTGTCCTTATAGTCATCCACGTTAAATGAGAGTGTGAAAACACAGAGAGATTTGGACCTTTATACTGTGCTGTTGACAATTTTGCCTACCAAGTTTACAGATGCAAGTCATGCTTCAAAATAAATACAAAATCTTATGGTGTGCAGTTCTGAAGGCCATAAGGTTTCTTCACTTAAATTCTTTTTTTCTGGAACAGTTGGCCTAGGACAAGGCCTTCTAAATGTTTCTGAATCAACAGGAACAAGAGCTATTTCTCATTTCTCAAGAGGTTCATAAAGACAGTTATACCAATAGCTTAGTGCAGTGAATTTTTTCCTTTCTATAACACATCTAATAGTTTAATTTCTCAGTTCTTTCCTGTACTGTGCTTTGCTTTGGAGAGAAACGCGAAATAATAGCTTCTCTCCAAATCTTTCTTTCATAAAATTTTTCCTTCAGCAGATATGCTGTGGATATACACTGCATTGTGTATTTGACAACTTATCTGAAGATATGGCAGTATTAAAGTGTAGTAGAGAAAATTTTGAGTTGCATTTTATCTAGATTGCTCTATTTCTAACTGCAGCATATATCAAGCATTTTCAGTTCAGTAATAGCTGTAAATCATAGGGCAACCCCACAAAAAAAAAAAAAAAAATAAAAGGAGGGTGTGAAGCTCTCACATTATACTTTGTATTTCAACAGCTAGCCTGTGACTGGAATACAAACAATTTGATTTAAAACTGAACAAAGTATCCTCTGGTGCTATATTAGAGACATTCTTTTATGTGTAATGTTGATGAGCCTAAAAATTAACGTTAGAAATTCTTTAGTTCTACTTCAAGGAAGTTTGGTTGCCAGGATAATGTCTTGCATCTGTGCAAAAAAAACCCCACTGTTTCACCACCTGCAACATCTCTGTAAATAAGAAGAGATGTCTGGTTTTCTGTAGTAACCAAAGATGATGGAATTTCTGCAAAAAAACATGTCTTTGTTCTTTTCTTCTCAAGCTCAACTTCTTGCTGTGCACATATAAATTTTATCTCCTCTTCTTTACTTAGCACGAGAATGCTCAGCCATATACTTCTGTGTGGAAGTGAATCAGCTGGCTGTATACTCCATTCCCATAACAGAAATAAGGGCACTGCGGACCATACAACACAAAATAATTTCCAGAGGCTTTCCAAGTTTCTACATAGGTTTTGGACTCTACGTTTAAAATGACTGGAAAAGGTTCGCTATTGGTGTTAACTCTTCCACATGAGAGAAAAGTACTGTGTATGTTTGACATAATTCTAATAACAGAAAAGCTGATTTATTCTTTCTGTTATTGGAAATCTCATTTCCACACTTTCATTTGTGTGACAGTTATAAAGCATATTTTATGTTTATCTTTAATTGCTTACAAAGGAAAGAAGTGAGATTTCACTGTTTCAGGTTTTGATATTTGAGTATTTAAGAAAAGGAATCATGAGCAGAATAATTTGCTTTATCACTATTTAGAAAATTCCAGCTTCTCCTTTTTTTGCATATTTTATTTGATTACTTTTTGCTGCGTTTAGGTGGTCATTATTTAAAAAAAATATTTAAAATTGCTAAAACTAATTGCAGAATCATTCTTCAAATATGTTTTACACATCAAATAGCTTTCCAATGACATTCTGATATTATATTAGTTATTCTTTTGTTTTCAAAGAGTTTGTATCTAGTCTGTATTTTTTTTTTTATTATGTTGCAACATATTTATTGTTAAAAATAATCAAAATAGTGAAAAAATCAACTTGATTTAGTTATTGACTAATATCTGGTCTGTTCAAAAATGCTTTGGTTACTGGCTTGGCTTATCTGCATTTCCTACCCTCAAAAAAAATCCAATACTTCTTCAGCTGCATTATAGATCTTTAGGTTGGACTTGAGAGAAACTCCATTTTATCAGAAAGGAAAGTATAAGCCCATGTAGTAATGCAGTCTTAATGATCACTCTTTCAATCATTTCTGTGTACTGCTCAAAATTCTCTTGTTCTAGAGTATTAGTGCTCCACTAAGAGGTGGGGCTTGGCAATAAGAAAAAGATTTGCTGTGGTTTTGTAGTATCATGTAAGAACTTGACAAAAGATAATGAATCTTTAATTTGGAAAACTCAGTTCTTGTCCTTTCTTACCTGCTCTGGCATTGAAGTATGTGAGAGTACTTGCACTGTCATTGCAAGACTGACATTTTACAGGTGTAAATCCATATGATCCTACACGTGGTTCTACTATATAGTGATAATTCTTAGATAGTTGTCACATCAGTTGCTCCAACTCTTCGACAGTCTTTCTGGAATAACAAAGAAGTGTGTTAAATTTAACTGGTATGGAAATACTTCTGAAAGGCTACATAACTCAAGACAAACAATGCAGTACTACTTCAGATAGTGTAAAAAATAATGTCCCAAATTTTGTAGTGAAGGTTTATTAACAACTCCTTTGCTCACTCTTTTATATGAACATGCAATGTCCATCCACTTTTTAACATGACAAGGAAGACCACGGTATTAATAAAGACTGATATGTTCACCATATATATAAAAAATATTATATTAACAGTATAAATTAAATATGACACCACAAAGATGAATATATGTCTTTATGTAGTTCTAGTTTTATTGGTTTTATCTGCTAGTTAGATAGAAGTTCTTAAGGTCATCAAGACAGTCGTACTTGATCAAGTTGTCCCACTACTCTGATTAAATATAGTAGTATACTTACTCTTCCTGTAGTCTCTGTTTTTTTTCTGGTTTCCATTACCACTCAAAGTTTACTTCAAAAAAACTGACTATAGCTAGCAACTTTTCCTTGGTGTATTACTATCTTCAGGCTTACTCTTGATCTAGTTTCATAATTTTCTTTTTGTTCTAAAAGGTAGTGATTTGACAGATGAAGGCAGTATAAAATCTGCCTTTCTGCACATCTGCAAATATGAAATGAGACTTTGAACTGGTTCTAGCAGGAATGGAGTTAGCTTTCTCCATAGCAGCTGTGGTGCTTGGTATTTGTGGCTAAAATAATGTTGATAATATACCAATCATTTATCTATTTCCAAGCAGGTGTTGCATAATGTCAAGTCTTCCTCTTTCCACTTCATTCTCCATCAAAATAAGTAGGTTTGTGGTGGGCAAAGGGACATAGTGGAGGAGGCTGACTCAAATTGACTGAAGAGATATTCCATACTGTATTCTGTCATGCTCAGCAGTAAAAAGCTTAGGGAAAGGAGTAGGAAGAGGAAAGTTCTTGGTTATGATCTTTGTCTTCCAAAACAATTGTCATTATCTTGATCCATGAGGCTTCTTGTATTTCTTCTATTTTGTCTCAATCCTGCAGAAGATGGAAGTGAGCAAGAAGCAAAGACTGGGGAGTGGGCTGGCAGGGATCAACCCATCACAGACTTAAAATGATTGGACACTGATATTGCATGTAAACACATACACATATGCATAAGTGGGTTGGTGCTGAGTTCTGTTTATTAAACACAGTTTTTGCAATGGGTGGTCATTGGTATAGCATGGAGCAAATCATATCACAAGTTAAAATTCATAGAAATGAGAACATTATTTTTCCATCTGAAAAAAAACATATAAATATTTACAGACCTTGCTTCATTGCATGAAGAATCCATGACTTGAAAACAGCACTTGTCCACACTATGCTTATCAACATCTTTTAAGTAACTAAAGAATATCCCACACCTTTTGAGAATAGAAATCTAATGGATTTCTGAGGGGAAGTATCTTAAAAACAGCGGAAGGAGATTAAAAAATTGAACAAATCAAGCAAATCAGGAAAGACTCAAAAGGCCAGACAAAATACTGTCTAAACATCAGTAAAGTCTGAAAAGCACATTTATATCTTAAAGCATTTATGCACCAATACAGGAATTTACTATACTTTGAAAAATTTTTCTATTGCATTTTTTCTTTGGGTTAATAAAAATGGAAATTTGGAGGCGAGGTGAAACCTGTATGACATACCTGTCAAAATATTCATTACAAACAAAACTCTTCACAGTTTTTAACAGTAGATGTTATTTTATGCATGTTTTGATGTCAGCATGATTATCTCTTTGCCAGTCCTAGCTTGTAAGTGCTCTTCTTGCTTAATTTGACAGCATTCATTCTCCTTCTCTAACTTTTTAATGTGTATTTCTTCAGAAAAGCTAGAATTCTGTTGTCAAGTATATTTTTACTATGGTAAGTGAATCATCACTAACCTTTCCTAGGTTGTCTTTAATGTCCCTTATTTGACATGAGTAACACTATGCAACTTATCTCGGATCTTTTATTTCATTGTTGCATTTAAGTATTGTATAGTAATTAAAGTACAGTTTATGCTATAAATGTCATATTCCTTCTACACATTAAATCCTGAGGTATAAATTTTTCCAGTTTCTTTGTTTTATATTTCACACACACACACAACCACAAACACATACTCTCTCTCTAATCTCATAATTTATTTTTTGGAATTAAGAAGTCATAAATGAAGGAGGTGAGAGAAATAAATGTGAAAATTATTAAGTTTGACCAAAATAAAATCCATTAGATGTCCCTTGCATATAATTCATATGCTCAACTGAAAAATTAGCACAAAAAATAGCTCATTTTCCCAGTGCTTTGGTTTAGGACATTATACCTTAAAGTTGCACTGTGCTGAAACGTACAAAGTTGGACTGAATAGGTATTTTTTCAAAGGAAAATTTCTACATATCTTGATACATAATATGTCACAATTAGGACTTTGAATTTGAGTCAGAGGACAAAACAAGAAGTGGACAAATGTAATACTGTGCGCTAAAAAAATAACCCCCAGGGAAACTTTTTTTGAGACCAGGAAAACACAGTTTTGATCTTTATTTGACAAAATGGATCAGCACAGCCCAAAGCAGTATGAGAAGAGTTCTGAAATGACACCTGCCTATTTATCCATTTGTAATATTGACAGAACATAGATTTGTAGTATGCAGAGTTGACAATTTCCAACTGGATGTTGAAGCACTGATCTACATGACAGGAATTGCGATCATTAGTTGCCATGCTTGAAAAGGATGTGGACAGATTCAATGTGGTTAGGTGCAATCAGTCCTGAAATTAATGCATAAATGGAAGAGACACTTTTTCATTATTTCCTCCTTTGGGGGGAACAGTGGGTGCAGTATTGTCAGAGTTCAGACTGATAGATATTGATACAAATCATTTTTATATGATCTGCCTATTTACTAGAATTGCTTTCCTGCTATCCATATGGAAGTTCATGATGCATTACTTTCTGAACTTCCCAATGTTCAGATTGCTGTTCTCATTGCAAGAAATAATTAAATGGATCCTTTACTTTATTCTTAAAATATTCTGATTTATTTTAGGATATAATCTCTTCAATGTTTTCATATACCCTTTTGTTATCTAGTTCATTTGGTTTACTGTAGAAGGGAACACATTAACATATTTTGAAGAAAATTCAGTAAATATTTTAAGAGTATGAGCACATAAACAAAAAAAGGAAAAGGAACCCGAGAAGACATATAAAGTCCAAAGGTATTTTCAGCATTTCTGAAACTCAAAATTGTTAATGTCATGACAAGCAAAGAAATCATTGCAACTGACTGTTTCTTGACAAAGCATCTAGGAACATTTTTTTGGGGTGTAGTTTTAGGTTTTTCTTTCAAAATTATGTTTTTCAAAACATAATTTGTCACTTTGAATTCAGAAGTGTAAAGTTGAATTAAGTAATAATCCATTGGAACCTCAATTTTTTGATATGACAGGTTGTCCTTTAGGTACTTATCATTTGAATTCAGCAATAATAAATGAGAAAACCTGAGTGCTGAAAGAAACTTCTGAGAATTCTCTGGACACAAAGGTATAAAAAGGAAATTAGTGCTGCTACAATGGTACAAACAATCTGGCTAATAGTTATTAATTAGTCCAGGACTGTATTGTTACTTCTGAACTTCAGTATCTTTTGAGAGAGTTATACTTGTAGAGGAAAAAAATAAAATGTATCCTTCATGACTAGTATTTACTGCACATAAGAATTATACCTTCACATCTACAACATACTTTAGTTTTGAGAAAATTGTACATGATTTTCTTCCAATTTCTCCTTATATCCTGTTCAAAATGTGATATTTTGTGTTAACCCTTATATCTCTTGCTTCTCTAACAAATGCTTCTTCTGTAATGTCATGTTAGATCTGTAAGGACTTCACTTTTTATCTTTTTGGGGTTTTACTTAGGGTATGATCTATGACAGGTAAGATGCTCTTCACTGAACTTAGGTAAGGTATTCTTCTCTGTACTAAGATAATTAAATAAACAGCTGCGCATACATGCTTCCTCAAAAGAAAAATTCCAACTGTTCAGGCTTTTTCCTGCAATATACTTTGAACTAATTATTTTTGATGATCTGCTGGTGTCCTAGTTTATGATGTTCCTGTGTTCACTATTGGAATCCACAGGCTCTGCATTTTTTGTACAGCTTGAAGCAAAGAGACAGGGCTCATATGTTGACATTGTGGCACAATAGTGAATAGTAATACCAGCTCAGATCTCCACAGTTAATACAGATTTGCTGATGCCTGAGCTAATGAGGCTTGGTTCTCAGCTAGTGTATTTAGATGAAGGACTGTACAAATATAGTCATACTGGTTCTGAATCCAAGACTGACTTACTCAACACTAGCTTGACCATCCCTAATGAGATATTGTTTATGGACTTCGATTAAATTTTAGAAAAGGTTAAACTAAAGAATACTTCTTGGGCAGTTAACATTGGGCTGTATAGCACCAGTTATCCTCTATATTTTATGGGCAGCAGTTATGGGGCAAGTACTTCTTCATGATCCATTTTATGTCTGTTAAGCTCCTACTTGATACATCTATGGAAAAGATCAGCAGCATCTTTGAAGTTGTGCTGTTCTTCACCATGCAATACACTGGGCAGCCTTAGTGTCAGAAGGATAACTAGAGCAATAAAATAGATTCTTTACTTCAGTTACATATACTCACACTCATATTGCTGACCTGGGAATAAATGTTCCTTAACTGGGTAACTGGGAACACCGCTCACATTGGTGGAAATAATACATTACTGTGATGAGGGCCAAGTAAGGATATTTTTTTCTATAGAATTCATAAAATAAATTTTATGCCATATTATATGCATGATACATTGAAAGTATAAAAAAAAAACCCACCCCAAACAACTACATTCTACGCTGAGAATGAGTTAAAATAGGTAAAGTCAAGAAAGAAAGCCAATAATGACACTAATCTAAGGAACATAAGAATTTTGGTAGTCTATTTCAAAGAAACATTGGTTCTGCCTTTGTACATTTTCCAAAGCTGCAATAACAGGAGCTTATATTTCTCTAACATCCAGTTTCACAGAAAACAAGTCTAATGCTCCTTGCTAGCCTAAGTCACAATGAGATCTACTTCACATTACATTGCTTTTATCATCAAGGCTGAAATTTATTTTGGCATGATTTAAAACAAACTGCTCATGAATAACTTTTTTTAGAGGGAACACATGGGTAACAACTTTGAACTTGTTCAGATTTTCCAATAAGGAAGACTTCAGGCTTCAAAATCTTGCAGGCTATTTAGATGAATACTACTCTCAACTGAGGTCTTCTACTCTATGTAGTCTAAGATCCAGTTGACTGGATTAAAAACCCCAATCAACCAACCACCAATGGAGAAGGCTTTTCACTATCTCTGTCCTTCAGCAAAGCATTGTTCATCATTAGTCTTCCATTGCAAAAAAAAAAAAAAAAAAAAAATGATTTTGTGATTTTCTTTATTCCTCTTCTCTAGGGATATAAGAGCAAGGAGAGAGTAATCTTCTCATCTCTAACTGCTCCTTTTAAAAGCCAGTAGATTACCTGGTCCACTTCCTTTTGCACTTAGTATTTGGAAGAGTATAGTACTGATTTTAAGTACTGTAAGGAAATATTTGAGCCACATTATTCATACAAATTAATTTATCTCTTGATTTATGCAATTTGTGTGCCTGAAGTGGATGATTTGTGTCACTGAGATCACTATAAGGAAAACCAACCCAATGTTAAAATTAAGCATTAATAATTCATACATTTTTTAGGCATTTGTTTCAGTTAAATAAAACAGAAATGTAGCCACATAAAAATCTATACAGTTTTAAGCTGATTAGATCAATAAAGTATGATCTCATGAAGGATTATATTATTATTCTTCCTTTCTATGCCAACTGACTTCAGAAAAGGAGTTTCTGTACCTATTTTGTTATGGAATACTGCAAACCTGTGAAGTGGATTTAGCATAAGATCATTCAAAAGATCATTATATTAATGCAAAAGAAGTTCTTTTTTAAGGTTTATTATTACAGAACATTATAAAAATAAAAGAAACCTTAACATTCTCTACATATAGTTTAACAGCATCAGCCTTTATAGTGAAATAAAAGATTTCAAATTCTTTTTCTAAATCTGCTGATTTCATGAGTGTTTCTAGAACTTACAGCTTCAGAGGTGAGTCTCACAAGGCTCACATCACAGCATCCATTTGAGTCTATAAAGACCTTCAAAAAGTAGTCATGAGGAAACCAAGTACCTAAAGAAAGTGTTTTGTATGTTTTAACTTTTTCAGTGATGATGAAACATAGCAATTGTCTTTTAACGGAGTTGGCAGAAAAGCAAGACAAAGGCAATGAGTGACTCTGTAAGTATAAAATAAAAAGGGAACCCAACCCCCCTCCCCCATTACTTACAGTCTGAACATCAACATCTATTGCCAGTGGCATCTTATTTTGCCATCCCACTGGGAAGAATTTTACCTTTAGTCACAATCTGGGAGAACTTCAATATAAAGTTAACAAGACACACGTGTCTACGTCATCTAAATAGAAATCTCATACCACTGCCTCTAAATAGTCTATATATCTTCCAGAATGAAAGATTAATGTACATGTTCATGAAATCTAACTTCGTTATGAAGTTTCCAGAGTCTGAAGCAAGACTAGCTACAGAGAATGAACTAGTATATTATTAGTTAAATTCAAGGTATTAATGTTCTTTTCTATTAAAGCAAAATATAATCAGACAATTTGAATATGTAATACCATATCCACACAATGATATAGATTTTCACAACTGTAAAATAGAAACTATGCTTATTGAAAATTGCCTTGCAATGATGTTATGGATATTCTTGTTCTCATACCAAAATAAAAAAAACATAAAAAATTTAATATCTGTAAGTCTACTATTCTTCCAACTGTATCAGTAGGAAGGAAGGTGAAGAATGAACTGGAAAGCTACATCCTGGCTTTTAAAAAAATGCCATTTGGCTTTGAATTAAAAGTGACCTAATATTGTAACCACAGTAGAATTGAAGCCACAACCAATTTTCACATAGTTAATAAAACTGTTCACAAATTTAAATCAGGCACAGAAGAAAAAAAAAGAAGTTTTTGATGCAGCTTTAGTTGGAAGGCAGATTTATTTATTAATGATGTGCCCTGTAGCTTCCTTTGTCTCTCATGAGGAGTGGAGAGTGCAATTTCACTGTCTCTCTTGTAATTCTTCTATGACTCTTCCACAGATGCTCTAATGTCAAACAATCCTGTCTCCCTGTAGTAGTTGGCTGTCCCCCTAGCACCACAGTTCTATTCATTTAATTCCTATTGAATTCTATTCTTGTATTAAAGGAACAGTTGGCTAGCATGGGGAGAACAGGAATGATTGACTAGGCTTCTGTGCAAGAATTAGAGCATAGGTGCAAAAATTTTAGCCTGCTGCTCCATGGAGGAGTTTGGAGGAAATTGTGTTAGAAGAGAGGAATTACACCTATCAGAGGTACTGCTAATAGTAAAAAAGTTTCCCATGGATTGTCATTAAAACAATTTAGAAAAAATGTTGCAAAATTCAAACTTCATTTTGAAGCACAAAAAGAATTGATTTTGAAAAAGAATGCAAAATCATCAAAAGATACAGACTTTCTTAAACTACTCTGAAAAACTAAGGATTGTAACAATATTATACTATTCTGACAGCAATACTACTCTATAACTTCTGAATATCAGGGATATATTAAAAGCTAAATAGCAAGTTTTGTGAAGAGAAACATTTAAAATGTGTTCATTAGAACATAGTTTAGCTCTTCCATCTTGATTCTTCATTCAATGACAATCTTAAAAAAAGCACATACATGGTTTCCTTAAACTGGTATTGTTGAATTTAAGTACAGAATAAGTACATATTTTAGGGGAATTTCAGATTTGTTAACATTCATGGACCAAAATCACTTCCTTGAAAGCCAGACAAACCTGATTTTTTTTCCCAATGGCTTTTGGAAGTGATCTAATAGAATTCTAACACTTCTGAGTTAACAAATTTGTGTAATCATCGTCATATTTTAAGACAGTAGCATCATTACTACATATGGGGATATAGGACGATGACTCAAAAACCTCAGTGACTATCACCTTGCTTTAATTTTCTGTGATAAAAAATTTACAAAGGTATTGACTATGTTATAAGAGATTAGTAAAAGATTTATATTATCTATCTATATCAATATCTTCAATGCATTTTTGCAGAATTTCTTAGCCTTCAGCTGCTTCAATTTCATTTTGTAATTCAGTAATGATCATATATGATATTATATAAAACATATACTAACTCATTAGATTCTTCTATCGAGAGCTTCCTGTCTAAAATTTTAGACTAAAATTTGTTTCTGCAACTTGCATCTTATTACTGTCAGTACTGGTTTTACCTCTTTTGTCCTGATTCTATTAATGTTGTAAGTTTTAATTTTTTTTGCCAATTTCAGACAGCTTTGTTCCCTGAAATAGAAATACAGTGTGCTATACATTCAGATCAATGCCTAATAAAATTTAGCAGGCTTTATTCTTATTGCAAAATACTTACCTAAAAACAGGCTATGCATATGCAGTTTTTACAGAAAGAATACTACAGGCTTTGATTAACTGTCCTCAAACTAATAATACTGATAATAGTTCTCTAGTATCTCAGCTTATACTTTTTATTATGGGTGCATATTTTTTATTATGGGTACATATTATTGGTAGATAACATTACTAAAACTAGGCTTTGGAATATTTAGAAAACTTTGCTGTCCCTGATCATAGTTACTGTATGCATAGTTATATGACTTCCACATAGTTATGACTAGATAGATTAGTGGTCTGCTTCTGCAAGAAAAAAATATCTCAAGTTCCTGAAATACATGTGTTTTTGACATGAAGACAAAGAGGATCCAGTGCTTGTTTATTCTGGTTATTTACCATTGCTGCTAAATTATCATCTCCTCCACTCTGGAAAGTTCACTGGCATTACTTTATCCTATACATATCACTTGTGTTTGGTTGTTTGAACAAGATAGTTCATTCAGCAGGTGACACTACACCACATACTATTAAGCTATTCTGCATTTAGCATTATGCTTCATTCCACAGAATGACTTGAAAGAAACAGCTTCAATCAAAATGGTGAAATAAATAATTTCCGTGCTTAAATTTCAGTCACACTTCAAGCACATGAGAAGTCTTAAGTCAGATCTTTACATGAAGTAGGTCTGCAGCATGTGTCTGCACACTGGGAGAACTGAAGATGTTGTGGCTTTCCAAATTACATCTGTCCTGTTTGTGCCTACTCCTCTGTATTTACTTCTCCACTTGCATTACCCTCGCAAGACATCGGCTTCATGCCTCCTCACTGCTATTCTGTTGATCTGGTATAGCTGTGGACTGGAAATGGGACAGTACACCACCTCAGTACACCACCTACAGAGAGGGGTCAAACCATAGAAAGAGGGTTAAATTTTTAATCCAGTGGTTTTTATCATCCACTTCATCCCATGTTCACAGAAGGATCTGGATTGAAAATGTGCAGTGTAGTGCAGGGTCAGGAGCAGCCAGGTAAGGAGAACTGAAAGTAACATTTCTCGAAAAAAATTGCTTTTGCTTTCTAGCAACTTATAGCCAGCATGTTGGGCTGAGACTGAGAGAAGGTGTCAGGTCTTCTCAGGAAACCAAATATTCCAAAACCAGAGGTCCCAGGTTTTTTCCTCAGAAGTGACACCATAACTGGTTTCTACCTTACCCAATAATTCCTTTAGTAGAATCATACAGACTACAAATCATATAATCCTGTATTTTCTTTCATAATGCAAGTCTATGACTAAAGGTCTAATATGTATCTAAGATGAAATGTTAGTAGAAGTATACCCACTGTTTCTTGTTTATTAAGTACCTTATTGTTCACTTCTAGCTATTAGCTTGTAGTTTCTTCAAACTGTTTAGTGTCATAAAGTATCTGAAAGCTTCTTACATAAATATTAAGTAACAGGGATATCAGCATGACACCAAGAATTGTTCTTTGCCACAAAAATTTCATGGAAGAACAACAGTTATTATCAATCCACTTAAGGTTTCTCTAGAAGAGAACAAAGCCAGAGGAAAAACACTTATCTTTATCAAATTTTATAAGCAAATGTAGGAACTGCTCTAACAGTGAAATTAAGTTTGTTCTATAAATATTGATTGGCATTACTGACAGTTTATTATTTGTTTCTCTATTGACTGAGTTCTGGACTGTTTTTTTGCTTGCTTTGTTTTTTCTTTTCTGCAATACTCTTTTGAGAATTTAACAGTTTTGTGGAAGAGTGGAGGACTCAGGCTATAAAAGTTAATTTCTTTGACCTTCTTTTCCATAAAACCATATGTACAAATTATACACAGCCTTGCATGTAGAAGAAGAAAAAAAATGTTTCTGAAATTATCAAAATCCATTAGTATTATGCAACAATTATTTCATTTTTAAGGTGTAACGACTACCTGTTTCTTTTCAGAATTTAAACCAGAAATCCTTGTCAAACTTATTTCATTGTTTCTGTCTACTAATACACCTGTACCAGTAGTAAAATTTTGTTCTTTGCTAGGATTTTTTTCTTCCTCTCCCCCTCAATTCCCCCCCCCCCAAAACTAGACCTTATTTTTCTTAGACCTGAGACTCAAGTTTTTAGCATGCTCTCTTCCATCTCTTGTATCAGTTCTGTGCTTTTAATAATTTCCCGGGTTTGCTGCTTGCTTAATGTTTTCCCATTTTATTTTTAATTTTTACCTTCACGTCAATACAAGTGAGTTTTCATAAAATTTGTCCTGTTTCTTGATAGAGGGTGTTTTCTTATCTGTGGGTCTTGCTTGAACTCTATAGCAGTTACTCTTTCTCAAAGATATCTCAAAGTACAGGTGCAAGAATTTTTTTCTCATTTGGTTTCTCAGGGGAAGTGATGTTAGCTGTTATTCTGATACTTAGACTCTAACATGTAAGGGAGGTCATTCAGAAATCTTATGAGAAAGCATGTAATATTATGCTTTCATTATGTTTTCTCACCTTTATTGGAAGGATTTATTTTCAAAAGTTACACTGCCTTTGCCAACTCAGAGCAGGTAAAGCTGTGTAAGCTCTGCAGAGTGGATGCAAATACATTGCATGAAAATTTCATATACATGTACAGACTAGCCTTTATCCATTCAGAAAAGTTTTCAAAAAGCTTTCTTCCATTTTGACGATATAAGCACAGCTAAAAGTCATCAATTTCTTTTGCCATAAGCTGAGTCATTTCTGAGCTGTACATATACTGCCCTTTATCAGAATTAAGTGGGAAGATTTTTTATGCTGTCAAGGTTTGTGCTTTGGACTCTGAATTTTGTTCCATGCATACAGTTAGATATGTATCAGATTTTAGGATGTACAGTCCAAGATTTAAAAGAATTCTGGAACAGATTACTCAAGCAAATAATTCATAGCATATTATGACATTTTATTGTTTCTTTAGTATCTAAAAATAAAAAAATAACAGTAGGGTAATACAAAAAAAAAAACGTAATGGAGTGAGCAAATTAATAGTGCAATGTTGCAATAATTTCCACAGAAGAATATTGTTATACATGCATATGACAGAATTTGTGCAACTATTTTAATAAGTAATGACCATTTACATGTCTCACTGATACTCTACAACATCTCTGTGTGTGTGTATGAGACTAGTCTTGACAATGTTACCAACAGCTTCAGTTACCATGAGATGCAGACTGGGATATGGGCAGGAGCTATCTATCTGGTTTATGCTCATTCTAACGAAAAATAAAGCATAGGAGTTTGGACGAAGTAATTGAGGCTGAAAATAAAACTAACTCTTCTGATATTTGTTAGATGTTCTTTACTTAGAATTCCAAGTCAGTGGGATTTTTGAAATTTAAGTGTTAATGGTTGATCATTTCACAACAATGATCAAGAACGCTTTCTTTTCTCTTACCTACAAAAGCTAGGAGCCTTTTAATATCTGCCTACTGCAGCCTTTTCTGCCAGATACAGATACTATAGCCATTCATACATTCATACATCTGTCATCTCTTAATTCAACTACTCAGAGAACTTACTGTAAAAATACTGCTGTAGAGTCTATTACAAGACTGAAGCTGGCACTGAGCGCACTGCTCTTGTGACATCTGTAACAAGTTAAAATGTTACATGCCTATCCCACTCTTCTCTCATTTATTTTTCTTTCCCTCCCTTCAGAGGTCACCTCTTCATCAGCCATCCTCTATGTGACATTTTAATGGACCTCTACCAAAATGTGAAAAAAAAAAAATTATGAACTATATAAGGCTGTTTATAATTTCTAAACAGAAACTTTTTAGAGAGATGTGATACATGCACATCTGCCAGCAAGGGGGAGCAGGTCAAATTAGGAATCGGTGAGCCTCTTGTGTGATATGGGAAAGGCAACCTGTTTGCAGAGCTCCACTGCAGTCAGAGCAGTTTGCCTGATCAAGCGGATGTGGCCTATTACAGCCTTCAGTACTTTGGGTTCTGCACTGGCTGTCTTCTTTCCACATGCTGCTTATTATGTGCATTTTGAAGTTAAAATACTAATTGAGCTACACCTTTCCTTTCCTTGTTTTCCTCATTTTTTCACATATGGAATGGGAATAAGTTGTTCTTTTTTTTTTTTTTCTTTTTTTTTTTTTTTCATTTTAAGAATCTAGAGGTAAAAGTTCTCTGCAGCCTTTTATGATGATTTATTTGTTAATACATCACCAGAAAGCATTCTCTGATACAGACCTTGAACTTTTCCATTCTTAATTTAATCCTATTACTGCTGTAAAAATCCCTGTTTATGATCCTGATTATTCTGTTGCATTGGATTTACACTCCCAAGATATTTAGAGACTGTTATCAAGTCCAGTCATTTCAGTAAAGAGTAAGCCATTATACATAATTTTTTATAATTTTAATTCTGTATTCCTCTGCCTAGTACAAAACTGTCGTACAGTTTTGTGATAGTTTGTATTGTCCAAAACATCTTTAGTTTCTGGGTAAGGTTTTGATACGAATAAATCTGCAAAACAGGATACACATCACTTCTGCTACTTGAGTGCCACAAAATCCAATGGAAGTTAAATCACTGGTTTTATATGAGGCACAAAGAGAAGGACTACTAAGCTATCCTATAATGTGTCCCATCTTTTGAAGATCAACCAAATCTAACAGGGCTTTTATCATGTGCGTCTGTAATGTTAATTAAGTTTTTAATAAATAGTTGTTCAATTCACCCTTGTGATCAACCCCAAAATTGTTGCCATTAAATAGCTGTATTATCATAGTACATAGAAACCCAGCTCAGCAACTGAAATCCATTCATGCCATGTAGTAGATGAACACAAGACGACAGTCTTTTCAACAAGAAGCCCACAATCTAAATAAACCCAAATGCTGAAACAGGATGGCAAATGAGAGCTGAAAAACTTTTATGTATTATCTTCGACATTTCTGATCTCTCCGGTGACATTATATTAATTCTCTGTCTTAAATGATCTGTGCTTGGCCACTTTTCTCTACGTATTTCTTTGAATTGTATTTGGTAATCTGTCTGCAGCATTCTCCAATCTTTGCAGATGACATATTAATAATATTTATGGAAATTTCTGAGAACATGAGAAGATCTGGACCAGAGTACATGTGAGTAAAGCTTTTTGGTTTTCTTGTATTGTTTTTTTTTTGTTTTTTTTTTTTTTTAATGAACCAAAGCAGACAAGTTTCAAAGACAAAGTTCAAACAAGCCAAGTGCAAGGTCCAGCACCTGGGTCGGAGCAATCCCAGGCACAGCTACAGGTGGGCAGAGAAGAGATTCAGAGCAGCCCTTAGGAGGAGGACTTGGGGGTGTTGGTTTATGAGAAAATGAAAATGAGCCGGCAGTGTACGTTGCAGTCCAGAAAGCCAACCATATCCTGGGCTGCATCAAAAGGAGCACGACCAGCAGGTTGAGGGAGGTGATCCTGCACCTCTACTCTGCTCTCGTGAGACCTCACTTGGAGTACAGTATAAAATTCTCATGTCCTCAACATAAAAAGGGCATGGAACTGTTGGAACAAGTGCAGAGGAGGGTCATGAGGATGTTCAGGAAACTGCAGCGCCTCCCGTCTGAAGACAGGCTGAGGAAATTGGGGCTGTTCAGCCTGGAAAGAGAAGGCTGCGCGGAGACCTCATAGCAGCCTCCCAGTGTCTGAAGGGGCCTATAGGGATGCTGAGGAGGGACTCTTCATGAGGGACTGTAGTGAACGGACAAGGGTTAATGGGTTCAAACTTAAAAAGGGAAAGTTTAGATATAAGGAAGAAGTTCTTTACTGTGAGGGAGGTGAGGAGCTGGAATGGGTTGCCCAGGGAAGTTGTGAATGCTCCATTGCTGGCAGTGTTTAAGGCCGGGTTGGACATAGCCTTGGGTGGCATGGTTTAGTGGGAGGTGTCCCTGCCCATGGCAGGGGGGTAGGAACTAGATGATCTTAAGGTCCTTTCCAACCCTAACTATTCTATGATTCTACCATTGTTGCTTACAACAGATGCGTACAGGTAACCCTGAGTTCCAGCTAGCTTTCCTTTGAAAAAAGAAGTTACTCAATGCTACATTCAATTACAGTGTCCAGAATGTTCATCTGCTTCTAAACAAAGGTGTTACTTCAGCTTAGGGGTTCCATGCTGCAAACTGATGTACCTATTTTGTTAAAGAAAAAAATAAAAAGCCACCAATGACACACACACACACAAAGCAAGCTGTTATTCTGGATTGCTGCACCTATAATATAATCTCTGCATATTTAGAGTAAAAAAGAAAAAGCTATCATAGTTTTTGTGCTTATGTACAGTACAAAAAATCAGCTTTGCAAATTTTTATGTAAAAGTTATGAAAGCAGAGCCCATATTTTATCATCTACAAGGCCTCTATCATCAGGAGAGTCCTATTATTTTGTATTAGTCTTCCCCAAGTGTGAAGAACATCAGGAATCTGGTCAGGATTTGTGCTCAACCAGAGCTTTAGCATACAGATTAGTTACTAGCCCAAAAATTGTGGTGATATTTCAGTAGTACTGGAATAACAGCATAGTGGCATTTTTAGTAGTTGAGGGTATGGGACAGGACCCTTTGATTTGTAAAAACCTAATTATTATGCAAGATGTGAGAATAAGAAGGGAGGTGATCAGCTTTGCTGCTTGTGAGAAAAATAAGAGAAATTTTCTTTTTCATAGAAATTTCACTCTCAGTAAATGTATTGAGGGAAAAAATTGTATATGTTTGTTAGATTTCTGATTTGGAAGATCTTCATATCACCTCATTAATTTAAAAATTATGCTTCTACCATTTTCCCCTTAAGAGTGAAATGTTA
>JASSUY010023283.1:0-25738 GCA_032466535.1 Forpus xanthops
CTAAAAATCCATAACACAGTGCTACACCAGCTACTGCTTAAAGAAAAATGACTGCTGCTGCTGAACCCATGACATATTCTTTACATTATTTTGTGCTAATTTATTTGATAGAATGGTGCTCAGTCATAAGAATTACTGTACACATTAAATGTTCCTGCATTTTAGTGTAACATGAGCAAGGATGGAATACCCCTGTGGCTAGCTTGGGTCATGTGTCCTGTCTCTGCTTCCTCCCAGCTTCTTGTGCTCCTCCTCCCTGTCAGAATATGAGACTGAGAAGTCTTTGATTAGAGAAAGCATTACTTAGCAACAACTAAAACATTGGTGTTATCAGCATTTTTCTCAGACTAAAGCTGAAACACAGCAATAGACCAGCTACTAAGGAGACAACTGTTATAGCTGGACCCAAAACATGTATCAAGCACATTTCAAGGGTAAAATAAGGGTTTCAGTTTTATGGTATTACTGCATAAATCTATATACCTGTAAATGACAGACTCAAGATATTGAGGTCATCTTGTGATACTCAGTTTCCTTCTGTCATGGTGTGATGGAAAAAAATAGGCAGAATCATAATCATATGCATTATGATGAGACATCTGACAGCCTTGTGTTTCTAAAAGTAGCTTTCAAAATCCTGAGAAATTATTTCTTGTTGCTTTGCATAAACTGTTTTGATATGGGGTACGGAGCTCTTGATTTGTGCAGCTGAGCATAAGAAAAGCCCATACAGCAGACATGGATATAGCAGCAGAAAACCCATCCCACACTTTCTTACATGGATGAGTACACTGATTAGAAACCACATGATTCAAATCAAAGCCTCATTTCTAACAGGATGTGATGCGAAGGTGCCTGTTATGTTATAAATGTGAAATTTCTTCAGATTAAAAAGAAAAAAAAATACCAAAACAAACCAAGAAGCCGAGGGTGGTAAGGGTGTAAAGGAATGTAAAGCATTTTATTTTGATGGGCTTTTTTATACCTGGAAACACCCACTTAAAGAAAGTAAGACTGTTTTCCTAAACTGTTTACCAGCAACAGCTGGAAAACAATACTGTGAATTTAGAGTATGGGTTTTCAAAGATGTTGTTAACTAATTTTCAAAGATTGGTTCCATTTTTCAGTATCAGTCACTTAAATGATCCAATAGCTACACTTACTGTGAATAGAGTTCACCATCAAATCCCAAGGTATTATGTATAAATCAGGCTGCAATTTATTCTTGTAAAAGAACATGGGTTTTCTCAGACTACATAGTCTGGCTCATGCCTTCTCTATCAAAGCTACTGTTGCATAGTCTAAGTAAATCAACTAAATTTAATGCCATTTTGGGAAAAAGCTATTTGGCCTAGTCCATCTAGCAGTCAGTTAACCTTTAGTAAGATTAATAAGGGGAAAAAAAGTATATTGGAAAATGCTTGAAACATCTCTATATCCTGAAATTCTTGTTTTCAGACAGATTAGATATTAAGATTAAAATATAATTACAGAGTTTGGCACATAATCTACAAAAATTCAGTTGAATTATTTTTGATCTGCAGCATGCTAAAAAATAGAAAATATAATGGTGTGCATCTACATACGCATTCCATTCTGAAGGTACAAGTTAATGCGCCTACAACAGAGCAAGGTTTTCAGCAAACAATTTCTGTAGATTATTTGTGCAGTGAAAGTCTGTGGAGGTCATCAGCAGTCACTACAGAAGTTAGAAAAGGTGAAATAAATAATGAATTTGAAAAATAAAACCAGCTGATCTTTAAAACCCCTCGTACAACATACATAAAGTCCAGCAGTCTGCCTCTCATCTCTTCCTAAACTCCCCAAATGGTACTTTCTGACACAACATTCTTTCCAAGGTAAAAAATTCTATTAATAATGAATGTCTCCTTACTTTCAACAACCTAGAGGAATATTTGTCTGTAATTCTTTGTCAAAAGTAATAACTGTCTAGGAATCAGAAGCAGAGAAGAAAATAGCTTGTGGTGCTGTGAACGTTTTGATGCTTGCTCAATTCTCTAATCATCATTCAGTGCCTAAGGTCCACCATAAAAATGCATTCTTTTGACCGATTTCTAAAGGGGGAAAATCAATCAGTGTAAGGTTTTTATGGAATTCATTTGCCTAACCAAAATCACAACACAATGGTAATTCAAACATAGTTATTCAGCTTCCAGGGATTTTTTTGAACAGTTCTGTTCTTAGGATTAGTGCCAGGTACAGAAAATACAAAGCAGAATGCTTTTTGTATGCAAGCAATAATGTGTAGCCTTTTCTTTTAAAAGACAGTATAAATAACTTTTCAAATAGCACTATAAAACTAATATGTAGATACTGAGACAAGGGTGTTGTTGAAATTAGTTTGCAGTACTCTGTACTTGTTTGGTTTCATTGAGGAATTGTTAGGGGCTACTGATTAGATGCTGGATGAGCTATATTATTTTCCCTACCCAAAGTTTTTCCTGACCCAAACAGCTGAACTCATCTTCAGTTTTTTTTATTTACTCCCCCTCTTCCCCAGTAAAATGACCAGGATAACTATATCACAAATTTGGGGTGCTTAGCTTTTAATTTCTGTAGAACAGAATGAACCAATGGATGTTTAGAGAAATTCAGTATAAATTCTTCTATTTATGTGCTTTTTTCATGTACTTTCTATGCCATGTTCTTTGCGAAATTCAGACTTCTGACTTCTGTAAAGTTCTGGATTTCAATTAACATGTACTTAACATGCTGAAGATACGTTAAAATGGAAATTTATCAGGAACTAGAGAAACTGATCTACAAGTATTACTGGCAGGGTGTTCAGACTTGGCCAGTGATACAGCATTCAGATATTCTATGATTCCATATATATAGCTGGTCCTTCCACCCGTATTGTCCTCCTGTTTGTGACAGGCCATGTGAATGCTTCCCTAGCATGTTTATAAGCAGTGACTTCAGCTGTAGTGATTTCTCTGCATGTAGTCATGAGCATTTTGTTGGCTTCATTTCTTTCCATACACTCTGCTGACTTCTGTGGGATGAAAAATCTGATGGAGTACTGGTTGCATTGTTAGGACTTCTTATGGAGCAGGTTCACACTGTCCTCCATCACACTGATCACATGTGTGCAGATTTGATATGACATGACAATCACTGTGGCTGTTTTGCTGGAGAGTATGCAGCAAATAAGCAGTGGAGTTAGAACTAGATGATCATAAGGTCCTTGACAGCCCTAAGCATTCTATGATTAAATAACATTTTTTGTATTCAATATTATGCAGTTGATAAGATACTTTTCTTTCCCCTGCTATGAAAGGAAATAAAATTTATTATTTTTATCACTTCTTCCTTAAAAATGGGGCTTTGGAATCATACTGTGTGTATTTGCTTCTTTGACTGATTTTTCTATATATGACAGTGGCTTAGAGTTATCAAAGTGTTTAAGTTCTGAATGCAGGTTCCTTGGTGGAGAAGAAAGACCTTATTAATATCCAAACTTATTAACCCCAAACCTAATTGTTGTTCCTTTTATTAAACATCAGAAACTTCCCATGGAGATTTGGAAACCAGGCTTCATTAGTTCTGCTGCTCACACATCTATTTGTTTATCTCTGGTAACAAGGAAAGGAGCCTTCATCAGGATTGGAATACACACTCAATAATTTGCATATAAAACAGGCAGGAAATTATTTTAACTAATAATGAGAAATTAATGAGCTTTGTTGTCTCTGTATCAGAATACTATTATGTTTAAAGTAATTCAAATTCAGTAAGTTTTGAAATTGGTAGGCTGGTCATGATACTGGTTTGGGTATCTTTATATAAGAAGACTGAGTAAATTATAGGAACACAGAAATAATCAAGAGTCCAAGGAAATCTAAGTCTGAAATTGAGGTAAATTTTTTTTGGTGTCATTTAATATCAATGGGAAATTTATTCCAGCAAATTTAATCTAAAGGTCAGTCACACCAGAGAGTTAAATAGAAAAACAGTCCAGATTTACTCATGCCTTTCCTGAAGTATAAAAGGTATCATTTATAGAGTACATAGAATCACAGAATTGTTTAGGTTGGAAAAGACCTTTAAGATCATCCAGTCCAACTGTTAACCCAGCACTGCCAAGTCCACCACTAAACCGTGTCCCTAAGTGCCACATCTCCACTTTTAAATACCCCCAGGGATGGTGTCTGCACCACTGCCCTGGGCAGCCTGTTCCAGTGCCTGACAGCCCTTCTGGGGGAAAAAAATTTCTAATAGCCAATCTAAATTCCCCTGACACAACTTGAGGCCATTTTCTCTTGTCCTGTCACTTGTTACCTAAGAGAAAAGACCAGCCCTCACCCCTCTATAACCTCCTTTCCTGTAGTTGTGGGGAGTTAAGGTCTCCCCTGGGCTTCCTTTGGTCCAGAATAAACAAACCTAGTTCCTTCAGCCATTCCTTTTAAGATTTGTTCTCTAGACCCTTCACCAACTTCATTCCTCTTCTTTGGATGAAGTATCTTGTGAAGAACCCAAAGCAGACTGATAAATTTGAGTTGAAGGAGAAATTGAGGTTATTCAAGGGTATTTGTAAGCTTATCATTTAATACTTTTTGAACTTTAAGGTGTAAAAAAGTTACTGGTGGATTTAAGTTGAAGAGTGATCCAAATACTCATTCAAAAGACTGCTAAACTGCTCACTGAAGAAATATTGTCATATTAAATAAAACATGGCTTGTACCTTCTGAATGATGAGGATAATTAAGTGAACAGGGGTACTGTCTCACTGGGCTTTGTGCAGCACATGGCTTTCTGAGCTACCGTGAGAACCCATACAGAAGTATTAAGCCTGACTGTTCTCTGTGTGTGTAGAGAGGACTGGGCGTATTCTTTTGTTTGGTTTATTGCATGCAGTAGACTCACTACTGCAGTGGGTTGTCTTTTTTTATACTGGGCATTTTTTGCTTTCATTGTTATGATGACACTGAAATAGATACTACTTTATGTGTGTGTGTGAGTTGACTAATTTATGTGCCTATATTTGGGCTTTATGTGCTCAGCATTATAAAATCTTTCTATGTATTCTTTTTTTCATTGGATTGTGAAACTAGCACTTCTGAAAAGTTTCTTGGTGTAATTTCATTGCTTTATGTTAAGATCAGCTTTATGACTATTGATAGCTTAGAAGTTTAGCACAAAAATAGAAGCAGACCAGTAGCTCAGAGACATGAAGCAGTCTTCATGGCTCAAGCGTCAATTCAGTCAAATCATTCCTTGGTCTGAAATATTGTAATGCCTATAATTTTCCTGTCTTCCTTCTAGGAAATATTGAGATTGTATTTTATTCTGTAAGACACGTTTGTTGCACTAATGCATTATTGGAGGGAGTTGTAAACATTTTCAGAATGTAAAACCCAGGATATTTTGCTCCCATAGACAATAGTCCATACTTCAGAAAATGTGAATATTTGGTCGTCAAGATACTCTTTAAGCTATATAATATCTGCATTGCTCTTCTGGCAGAGTGAAAAATGTTTAATATAGGTTTTTCAAGGCATGGAAACAGTTTAGAATTTGCTTTCCTGTGAAGGTGTCTTTGAAAAGAGCATTTAATAAAGCAGTGAAATACCTGATTTCTTCTGAAAGCTTTTCTACTTTTTCTTACCAGTAAAACTGAACCTTTAAAGTTGCAACTTGTGTTTTACTATTGGATATCTGTAACTTCTGACAGAAAGAAAAGAGAGCTCTGAAGTCAGTTTTTAAGGATTCTGTGGAAGTTCCTGCTGAACTTGTGTTTGAGGAATGCAGCACTTTGGTCAATACCAGCTTTTGCAGTTCCTGGCAAAGCTTTTAATTCTTGACACTTGTGATTTTACCTAGCCTCATCCTAAGTGGCTACCTACAGTAATCAGAGGCAGCTTGTTGGAACTGATCTCGGACAATAATTTTAGTGTGAGCTTGAATATCTCATTTTGCTCTGATTTATGATAACTTTATTTACCTAGGCAATTTCAGTAATTTGGGGGTTGTGTTTTTAATTACTCTAATAGTTAAAAAGAATTCCTAACAGAGGATAGAGGAAAGTTTTTTGTCTGCACTTTCTCATATGTAAATATCCATTGCAATGAAATGTTGATCCAACATTTTGTTAGTGAAAAATCTGCTCTAGAAAGATGGATTTTGTGAACTGAATTCTTACCTTTTGCAGTACTCAAATTTATAGAAATGTTTGGAGTTAATTTACTGTTATTTTAATAGTATTGGCCTATGCTCAGCCACTACAGGTTGGAAAGCATGACATTGGTTCTTTGTCTCCTTGCTGCTTGAAATTGTTCTCTGGTAACATTTTAGGACTTATACTGATAAGATTAATCATCTGCAGTTAATATAAGTTTATTTTTTTGATGCTATTTACCTAATCTATATTTTTTCTATTATCCAAATTCATGTTTCCCTCACCCACATACCTTGCAAACTCATTTGCTTCCACATTACCAAGAGATTCTTGTTCCCATGTCTGAGTACAAAGATGAAGCATAATTAAAGGACATAACCAGGAAATATTAGAAGCTGTAATCACCCTTCTTTTGCAGAAATCACTTCATTTTTCATTATAAAATGATCTGCTGTCTTGTTCATACTATCAAAGAGCATTGAACAGTACTACGACTTAATAACACTGATTCTATCCTTTTAGAGTCATCTGGAGTATTTGCTGTTTCTAATCCCATAATCCTGTCCCGTGTTTGCAAATATAGGTCATTATATTGTATTAGTGTATTTAAAACATAATTGAATTACGTTACATTTTGTGATGTAAATAATGTCTTATTCCACATTTTTGCTTTCTGGAAGGTTCATTTTACATTGCTGGTGCTTCTGAAGAGCAATATGCGCTTATTAGTAGCTCATGGAATGCATAGAATGGACCATGGTGAGGTGAGGGGTCCTGAGATGAAGTTGTCGCTCTGTTGAAACCAGTAGAAGTTGTCTTTTTATTATTCACTGGGTCCAGAATTTCATCTAAGGTGCTGCAAGAATTTGTTCTTGAAGAAAACATTGAGTCAAAACATATTTTTTGGGCTTCTTTAGGTTTGTTTCATAAGGCATTGTTTTGAGGATGTTTTGCTTTTCCCTGAAATCAGGTAATCCTAATTCATGTTATTTGTTACTGCAGAGAGATTATGGCTATCCTAAATTTTCTCACATTTCATTGCATTTATAGTTACTCAAACTTCTGCATGTCTGTTGTTATAGAAGGCACCTGGAATGTCATTACCATTTTGCATCTGGCTGTATCTCTACCGGGAAAACTGAGACCTGCAGTTGCCACAGGTGTGTATCACAGATAGCACTGACGAAAATTATAGTGCAGGCAGGGCTTGAGTCAGAAAACATTTGAAACAAGTGCTAATGGAATCACAAGTAATTTCACTGGATATAAAATTCTGCATCTGATTTTTATCACTGTTTAAACGCTCACAGTTTTAATTATCTTTATTGGAAACATCCTGCTAATGTGGCTATTTAGTGAGGCTGGATGCAATTGTCTGCTTCTGATCTTGCATTAATTTCAAACATGTTGCATAGCAATGAGGTTTTTATTTCTGGGTACAAATAATTTTTACAATTATTATTTTGCTCAAGAATTGAGAATTGCCTTAAATATAAAAGTGCTTTTTATGCCCCAGTAAAGGGCTGGTGGTGAGTAATTGGTCACTCTGGACAACAAGTCTCTTTTCCATCCTGTGTTGGTAGATATGTGAGCAACAGTGAGATACAAATATTAAATCAAGTGAAAACCTAGATTTCTCCCCATTATAGTTATGAATATATATATATGTGTGTATATATATATATATATAAACAGAGGAGCCAATTACTTCTGGGATTTTTATCCCAGAGAATATGCTTTGATGTTTGTTTTCTCCCGGATCACTATGGGAATTCAAAATTACAAAAGCTTAATAGTAAATGCTAGGTTTCAAACACCTTTTATAAAAAAATGAAGTACTGGATCTGCTCCTAAAACATTCTATTTAAATGCCTTTCTGCCAGTGGTTTAACATTTTGTTTAGTCTTAATTGCATAATAATTACACTTTTTCATTCCTAACCTCATTCATTCTAACACTGAGTGAGTCAAACCTTGATATATCTTCCCATCTAGTCTTGCCCCAGGATAGGAGAGAAGGCTGATCTTAGAAATGGTACAATTGGTGTGAGATGCACAGTTCCCAAAGGCACTGGTTGGCCTGTTCATGTTGATAATGTTTATATTGATAGGCTGATGCTTTAATTTGTTTGTGTGCATGTGGATAGTGGATATTTATATTAGAGGGATTTCCTATTGGATAATATTTCAGAGGTATGAAGATGTAATTTTACTGAAATCACAACTGTATTCAGTAGAAGTTTTCACAGCCCCTTATGGTGATTCAGGCGCAGAAGATCATGTAAGAGCTGTGGTGATGTTTAGCATCTGCGGAAATGCTGAGATGCAGCCAGACGCAAAATGATAATGACAATCCAGGTGCCTTCTATAATAATAAACATGCAGAAGTTTTGAGCAACTATAAATGCAATGAAATATGAGAAAATCTAGGATAGATGAGATGGATCTAGAGAGAGCGGTCCTGCAAGCAGGGGAACCTGCAACACCAACAGAGCTTTCAAAAGATTAGCCTTGAAATTTGCAATGCTTTCATCTGGCTAGATATTTCTGAGCAGCCACTGCTTATGCTGTAGTTAGGATTACTGCTTCTGTGCTACCAAAAAATTATGGTTTTATTGAAATTGGTGATAAAGTTCCTATGTATCCATATTGAGGCAGGATTTCACCCATCTTGTTTGAAGAAAATTAGCTTTAAATTATCTAGCACCTTCAGTTATGCATTACATTGCACAACTGACAGTTGATCCATGGGTAGTTTTCTAGATCAAACATTCTGTGAAATGCCATTTTGTGCGGAGGTGGTTGAAGCAGGTCAAATTGCTTCACTTAGTCTTGTTTTCTTCATGTATTTCAGTGACGAGTACATATTGACAGACTTAATTGAGATTGTTTCAAAAGCTAGAGGCTACTTATTTTGCCAAAGATTTTCCATATAAACATGACGTTAATAATGTGTATTTTAATTAAGTTGCAGATAGCGCTTTAGGAGGCTATTTGCTGAAACTGCCAAGAAGAA
Organism: Forpus xanthops; assembly: GCA_032466535.1. Classification (NCBI taxonomy): domain Eukaryota; kingdom Metazoa; phylum Chordata; class Aves; order Psittaciformes; family Psittacidae; genus Forpus; species Forpus xanthops. Next base: position 9,155 of record JASSUY010023283.1, read on the forward strand.
AACAATAATGTTTGAGCTGACAGAAACAGAATTTGTGAGGAGAATTAAGTGTTTACCACTGTGTTTTATTTAACACAAATAATAACAGTGGAGATCATTCAGACTGATAATAGCAGTGTGTCATGAAGCATGTGAGCAAAGTCTTCCAAAACAGAACTAACTGCCTTTGTTCTTAATTCCTTCTGTCGGGCAAAGATAATGATTGGCAGATTTTTTGGAAAAGATTTCTTTTTATGTACGAAGTGGGCCTTCAGTACTGCTTCTTAATATGAGGCTATTGATTTTCCTATCTCCTTGTGAAGCAATGTGCACACTTCTAGTACTCTTGGTGTAAAAATTAGTTTCATTTCCTAATTATATGTAATTCATTATTACAATAAACAACTTTAGTACTTGCCAGTGTATTGCTAATTTAGTGCCCGACCTATCACAAAGTGTGGATTTTTATTTTCTCTACAATAAAACACATGATGTTTGCAGTACTGTATATCTCTCTGCTCTCACAGACAGACTGTATTTGTGGGGTTCAGTTTTCCATGTGAATTCTAAGTTGATGATCTGTGCTGCAAATATTTTAAGGAGACATATGGCCCCTTCTGATCTACAAATCTATTGCAGGATTGCCAGTTTGCAGTTCACCTCTCCAGGGACAGGCAGTAGTTAAACCACACAATGTGGAGGCTTAATGAATGGCTCCAGAGCTAATCACTTTTTACTTTAGGTAAATAGAGGAAAAAAAATATATGTACCTGTATGCCTGTGTTACTTTGTAGTCTGAGGCTCTGAATCAGTGGCCCGCCAGGGTTTGAAGCTCCTTTACGTCAGTGTTTCTCCTACAAATCATGGCCTCCTCAGTCTAATCAGGTTCCTTGAATTTAATGAGTCTCAGTTGAACACTCAACAGAAAACAAAAGAAAAATCCTCTGCATTTAGAAATCGTTGTATTTTTATTTTAAAAGCTTTTTTCTAACTTACTTTAGGATTTGGACCTCACAAAATGTCTAATGCTGTAAGAGCCCACCTTCAGTCTTTCTTATCTGAGGTGATTACAAGGCCTTTTTTTTCTTCCCTTTTTCTTTCTTTATTTTCTTTCCAGTTCTTTTTTTATTTCTTTTTTTTAATTTCCATGGTTTTTGGGTTTTTTTTAGATTTTCGAGAGCTGAGGCTGTGTGTGGAAGAGGGGGTGGGGTTATTGCTACACCTCCTGAGGACTTGAAAAGCAGTTAGGAAAAATGGCCAAGGGCTTGGGTGTCTTTTTATTTTAGCATGAGTTGTTCTGTTAATGACTCGTTTAAGTAATAAAAAATCAAATGAACTTTTAATTAAATATGTGCAAAGCTTTGAAGAACTTTTGTGTGTTCATTAAGCTGCTTCTTTCTTTCAATAGGGATTATGTGTGCAATTCTATACATTATGAAAGCTAAACAAAACAATATGCCAAAAACACGAATTAAGGGAATCTCTTATTTTTTCTCTCTTTGATGAGGCAATGTAATTAATGGACATTGGCAATTTTGCCACACTCTACCCTAGTGAAATTGTTAATTTTTGATGGGGGGGGAGGTAGTCTCAGAGACTCCAGTATGGAAGCTCTAAATAATAAAATAGAGAAGTTAAGTATCTATTTTTTTTTTTAATTAAACATAAAGGGTAATTTGTTTTCATTAGAAGATAATATTATCTATCCTTCAAGGCTGAGTGGATATAATTGCCCATCATATAAATCTCTTGATAAATAGTGCCCTTAGGCAGTGTAACACTAATAATTGTTCAATTACAGACTTCTAGGTTTTCAAATGGCCACAGTAGTTATTATGCACCTCATTAATAGAAAATAAAGACATAGTTTAAATGCACAGGAAAAATATTATTCTTTTGAAGATGAGTTCATCTTTACATTTAAAGTCCTTTGTAATTAACTATAACAATTTTTAATAATAATTTAATTATATTTTTAAATAATTTCACTCTAATGATTGTTTACTGAAAAGGAAGGCATTTACCATTTGAACATTCAAATTTTAAATAATATATTGACAATATACTCAACTTTTTGAAAAAGACGTTAATTCTACCTATTCTAGCTTCAGTGTATTTTAAATCTTTCTAACAAACCAAATTTGTTCTCTAAGGCAACAAAATAATCAAATCATTATGTATTATACTGCTGATCTTCTGGACCATGATTCTTTACTCTTAGTCATGCCTTTTAAAAGTACTGAAAATAGACTGAAATTGATGATCTGACAACTCCTACATGTTAGGAAGATTCTTGGAAAACACGGAATTATTGAAAGTGAAATGGAAAATGGCAACTATTCTTTATAGTGCTGTTCCTCTTCTAGTATAACCTAAAGGTATGATGGGAAAGAGAGCAGGAACTCTTGCTGTCAGAAAATTCACTTGCAGAAGCCAGATGATTTACTGTTCAGATTGCCAACCCCAGTCAAATAGTAACTAAAATATTTTACTTCTTGCAAATGCCAATCAGCCTCAGTGTCATTCATCCTATTTCACTCAATTATAATGTGTTGAGGTGTTTAGATAATCATAAATATATATCTATTGTCAGATGAAAAGAAATGCACACATGCCCCCCACCCAAGAGTTCAGAGTCTGATGGTTACATCTGTAAATACATACTGCTTGTCTTACTGCAAGCCCTTTGAGTTTTCCCATATTCTTTATTAGCATCTAATCAAAAGGCAAAGTAGCAGGGTCTTATATGAATATATGAGAGTGACCTTGTTCTGTTTGATGTTATCACTACTGAAATAGATTTATCTGAGTGAAGATTGAGAAATTGTTTCCTAAAATTGTGTACTGTTAATGCGTTTAAAAACAAGGCATGATTGATTTTTGAATGATCTGACATGGAAATTGGGAACAAGGTTAGATAAATTTTCTTACAATTAATCCTAGATAACCATTTATTTCATTTAAGGATAATTGCATTCTTGTATATTTATTTAATGTGGCTTTTGACTTGCTACAGTTCCTTGCAATTTAGATAAATTTTGGAGGGTATAGAGTTCTTGCAATTGAACCTCTCTGATTCCTGTAAAAGGTTGAGGGCTCAGGGTGGGAGTATCACTTTACAGAAAATTACATTCTTCAGCCCAGGCAAATACCTGGAGTGCTTTACAATAACAGCAAAAATAAACAAGTGTGTTGATAAGATTATATCCATGTATGGATATATTTGAGTTTCACTTTGAAATTCTCTGTTCTATTTCTGACTCAGTTCAAAATTCCTGTGACTATCATACATCTTTAACATAGGCATAGGAACTAGAGTTTATTAAATGCCTCCTTTGAAAGCAAGACACTTAACAATATTTGATTGTCTTTGGACATCACTGAAAATTCAAAATGTAGATTTGATTTGTTGCAAGTCTTAATGGGAGCCTGAATGAGGCTGACCCTTTTTAATTAGATTTGCATAAGACTTGAACCTGATACAGAGAAATTGTTCACATACAAACTAAAATAAAATGTTGGCATGAATCTTTGAAAACCAAAATGCAGTAACACACTGGTTAGGGTCACAGACTTGGTGAATATTGCTGTGGTAGGTTTAGGAAAATATCTTTTTTCCAATGTCAGGATGCATAATAAATAAAGTAACAATGTTTTGTGATAAATAGCTACTGAGGCTACATTCCTGAATGAACTGATCTGGAAGGCTTTGAAATAGCATGGCCAAAAAAGCAAGTTGGCAAGCATTAGTAACACAGGACCTCATTCTCTCTTTTAAAAACAAGGATCGGACAGACATGTTAAGGGTTAAGAATAGGTCTGCTCATAGCTAGAAATGCAGCGCTGGGAACTGTGTTATATTAGAACTTGTTTAAAAGATTTGAGATCTGCTTTGAAACAAGATGATATTTCTGTGTAATTTACAAACCTTTTCAAAATCAATACAGCCATCTCGACTTCTTCGAACTTTCAGATTTTTTGCATTTTTGACATATTTTCAAAATTATTTCCTAACTGGTTTGTAATAATTCGCATTGATTGCATGCATTTGATTGGAGTCAAAGTAATAAAATGCAGACTTCAGTGGTGCTACAGTCAGCACATACAGGGGTTATAGCTTCATCTGGGCTTTTTGCTTTATGACACATTTTACTTTTGAAATTAGAATTTTTCTGAGCTGTCTTGAACTTTGAGAACTTCTTAAAATTAGAAATGAGTCGGAGGAGTTCCACACACACAAAATTATCTGAGATGCTAAAAAACATGTTACGTGGTTGTATATCTATTTCACAACACCTCATAAAATCATGTGTACAGTTATGCTTGTTTGTTTTCCTTTTGAAAGTAGGAATCAGTTTTAGTTTTTCCCTCTGTAAGATGTACATAGAGAGAAAGTAATTTCTGGTTTTGAACTCTGGACATAATGCAGGTTTTATTCCTAATTATTTGTCTATATTTTTTGATAAGATCAAAGATTGAGTCAGTATCTTGTCCAGAGCCTTTGAATGTGAATGTTCTTGCAGAGCCAAAGCGTTAAGACTGTGGCCAGCCCTTCTGCAGGAGCACATGAAAATGAGAAGATGCTTAGTTATAGCTGTTCCTAGGATCTTACCCATCCACTCTGCCTGGGACTTTGGGTGCCTTCTCTGCAACAACAAAAGCATTCAGTTTGTCAAATATAAAAGAGTACTCTCAGGTTCTTAAGTTACCCGTGTCATTTCTCACTGGTACTATCTCAGGTTTACTTCTGTTTATAAGATTCGAGCATAAACCTTACCCATTTCTATTTCCTTTCAAGCCCAATTGATATTTACAATAATTTTCATGTATATACCTGATTATGAATATGATTACATTTCAGAAGATTCAGTCTTACTAGGTTTTTCCCTGTGTACATGAACAGGAAGGTCAAAAACCATGACTGCACACAGAGCATGGCCGTTCCATAGTTGAACTTGGATGTCACCATCCTTTTTAACTTGCAGATCCTAGCAGGAGTTGTGCTGATGATAGTGTGGCTGACTTTTGGTCTTTTGCCCCATAAAATCTGAACTGAAACTGCAGGATTACTTGAATATTTTTACATACGTTTTGTTGTGTGAAATATGTATATCTATGTACATCTCCTGTGTCTGAGAATCACTACAGCATGGCAGTCAGGAAATGCTGCCACTACAACAGATATATTGTCCTTGTACATCATCTGATCCTCCTTGACTATCACTTGTGCCCTGAGGATGGTTTTGTACATTGTAGTGTTGGAACTGGCTTCATAGTAAATTGCTTTAAAGCAATTTTTACATTACAGGAGTAACTATACCATCTGAGGCTTTTAGGGCAGAAGGAGGTATAAGAACATGATTTAAAATGGTGGTAATTAGGATAGTGGAATAATAATGCAATTATGTTTTTAAAGCTGGGAGATTGTTACTTATTGTGAAGAAAGAAACAGGAGTGAAAAGCTAGGTACTTACTCTGTAATCAGTAATTACAAAGAACAAAAGGAGGTAAATACAGCTGTTCTCTTGTGAACTGCTGAATCAAAAAAAGAATGGGAAGCTTTAGTACTTATCAGCTAGTTGAAGAGTTGTAGGAATATTAGAAGCTAAATAAGCATAGACAGACTGAGAAACTTATGGATGGCATTGAAAAGTAGTATCATATGGCATTTAGCTGTTCCTTTAGCTGCATTTCACAGTCTACCAGTGTGCCTGCAAACATCGCCATTCTGTTTGCTGGAACTGAAACTTTACCGGTTCAGAAAACTGTCTCTAAATATTGTTATTCCTTCCATTTTAGATGTCTCATTTAGTATACACTAATACTGGTTAGCATTTGAAATCATGCATCCTGTGGTTTTCATGTTTAAAGCATATATTTTCAACATTCAAAATCACTTAAAAGTATGATTATCTTATTGCTACACACTTCCCAGCGGTCCTCAGGACTTGCCTGAAGGCAACTTTACAGGGCATGTTAAGTAAGTTGTAGCAGAAAGCGTTGTTTTTTTTCTGAATAGCTTCAGAGAAACACTGCTGGGTCATCACATCCGAGCTCTCTGGTAAAGTGTATTATTGATGCCACCAGACGTTGGAGAACAGAGAATCAGCAAAGGCTATTTGACCCTCATTACCTTTGGGTGTGATAGGGGCTTAAAAGAGCCCAGTCCTTCATAGACACAGCAAGAGCAGCTAGTGCTGGTTTTAGTAACTGTCTGTGGTTGTACTGGAGTGCCACCATCATAATTTTCTCTTTCTTACTCATCCTGTCTTAATTAATCCTCCAATATGAGATTGATGCTGTGCACATGCTACCCTTAAAGAAGCAATAGAGAATCAAGTTCCTGAATTGTCAAGTTGAGATCTGGAATAAAAGTGAATCTGAAAAGCAGTCACACTGTAAACATGGACATATATTGCAGCAGAGAAGTGGTTTATTTGATCTCTTGCTATGGCCCTGTGTGACTGCTTTATACTGTTGAGTCTGTCCCTTGTGATATTTAAAGCATGTATCTACACAGATGTCACTTTCTTACAGTTGTTCCTACACCTTATTCTAAAAATCTCTTTAAGAAATCAAAGAATTCTATTCAAAAAATATGAAAAATGTTATGATACAGTGAAAACCTTTTGAACAGATACTGGTGCCTCATTCTGAAGCATGTTGCACTTGCTTCCTTCTCTCCGGCACAGGGATATTTTATAGGGCTAATTATATAATTCTAGGCTATTCCTCTTAATTGTGGTTTGCTGTTGAATTGTTTTATGTCATGCCATCTACCTCATTTGTAGAGGGTTTTCTTCACAAAATGGTCTGTTATACATGTGCTCGCTGCAGTCCTCTTTTGACATTTATTGTATAATAGAACCTGTTTCATTGTTTTTCAAAACTGCAGAATACAGGCTTGGTTTACACTGCTCCTTGTCTTGTACAGAACTGTGTGCAAGGGGGAGAAGCAGAGTTTGACCTGAGATTAGAATAGCCAGTGTGACACGCAGACCATGGGGGTTTATATAAATCTGTGTTCTACATAGCAAGTTTCCACACACGGTATTTACTTTCTAAAGCTGGAGTGCAGAGTATGAAGACAGGTAAAGAACTGGATTTTAAAATATGCAGAACAGAGTACTTGAGGATAGAGTGATTCAGTATGTTTAAGAGCAGAGAAAATTAAATGTGTCCTCATAGGAGTTTCCTGTTAGCCCTCTTTCTAAACCATACAAATGGCTCAGGCAGCAGAATGAAGCAGTGAATCTGGTGGTTATTTGAAGTTTGAAGGATTAATGAATGCAAAGTTTACCAAAGGTGAGATGCAAAAGAACTGTGAATCGCTTTTTAATTAGGTTTGTGATGTTCCAAAATAATACCATTGGTTAATGAGAAGTAGTAAACTGTGTGAAAATAATAAATAGGTTCCCCAGCAATGGCAAAAGATGTTTGAAAAGGTTTTATAGGATAGGGAAAAGCTTTTTCTTTATGTGCGTCAAATGACTTGCTGGGAGTCTGCTTGATTTTAAAACAATTGATATATTTCAGTGCTTTAGCAAATTTTGAGTTATATGTCTAAGTTGTCAAGGCCCCAGTCATCAGTATCTGTATCTTTCTGAAAATCACATAAATACCTAGGGAATTTCCTGCACACCACAGTGTAGTGTGGCTCAAAGTATCCCAGATGGGTTCAGAGTGCAGGAGAAGGGCTCTGCTCAGCTCAATTCACTCTGCTGAGAAATGATGTGCTGTCACAGTTGTGTGCATTTACCACAGCCCTATAGTTAAGGCTCACTTGGTGACCTACCCAACCTGGCACTGTGGTGTTAAGACATGTTTTAAAGTAAAGTGGAATTTGATCTCAAATCCAAAGGTATTTTTGAGTTAGCTCACCTATAAAGGAGTTGGGACATCCCAAAGACAGATCTTGTCTTTTGTTATTTTAAAAATGCAGAATTGTATCTGTTTTATCTAGGCAGCTCAGATATTTTGTTTTCTTAGTTAAAATAATTCCTCATTTTAAAGATGTCTACTGCAGTGATTTTAAATGTGTCTTCTTAAAAGTCTTGACTTTTTTGATTTTGGATAAAAATTGATTCTTTTATACTCAAATACATATTTCTGTTAATTTTGTGAAAAAATGCTTTTTCATTCTGAAGGTTAAGAGTGGAAAAAACCCACTGAATTGCAAGGAATTGAAAAATGGTGACTGTGACACTTTGGCATTTGCATGCGAGCAACCTGTTTGTTATATAAAACAAGAGAGTTGGGGACAGTATTTGCATAATTTACTGTAAAACAGAGGAAGTGTGCTTTTTCATTTTCAGTATTCGAGGCCAGGAGGAAGGAAATAAGGCTGCAGAGATGACTTCCGTATGTCTTAAGAAACTAAAAAGGATGTCCTTATCCACAGTAGTCATGCTGAGCAGTTGGATGGGTATAATTTGTAGAAGACATAAAACCTGTGGTTTTGGGTTTTTTTCCCAGTGGTGTCTGTTCAGATGGTGCCTGTCCTTGGAATTGCAAGTTCTTACACTGCTGTCACCAAAAAATCATGGGAAGACATGCCAATGCATAAGTTTAAGTAATTTATACTTGTTATAGTGTCTACTATTCTAGACTATTTGGGTTTGCTTTGACTAACAAGCTTTTGTTTATTTATTTATTTATAAAAAATGTTAGCATCTTCAAATGAATAAAAAGGGTGAAGGAAGTATGTTGAAGGAAGTATGTGGTACTGATGAGGTAACATGAATGAAGTGTATGCTAGCTGGTGAAGTTGAAGCCTGGAAGGAAAATGGAAATCAGAACCTTATCTCCCAATTACATGCTCACTTATCTCATAATATATACTTAGGGAACCTTATTTATATAGTACTACATTCACATTGCGTGGGTATTAGTAGCAGCATAAAGCCATGTGCATTATTGTAAGAGCTTAATATTTGATGCATCTTAAAAAAAAATCGAACTTTAACACCAAGTGACTCTACAAATGTCTTATCAGAACATGCAAAGTTCAAATATCCTCATTGCCTCAAACACTTCAAGCTAGCAAATTAATGCTCTATACTATTAATTACTTTAAATATGCCATTAGGAAACACACACTGTTGCTTTGCTAAAAGTTGAACCATTCCAACTTTATATGCACTTACGTCTGTTACAGAAATTATAGCTAGATCTATCAAGGTTTATGCACAGATGTTGCAAACACCACTAAAGAAAAATTAATTCTAAAACTTATAAAAATAGCAATATGGGGAACTGGCTCAAGAACTTGATTTTTTTCTGAATCATACAGAGTCCCTGAGGTTACGAGAATTGATATATGGTAGGGCAATTGGATTGTGCTTAGTTTTCAGGATGTGCAAAATCTCTTTGCTATGATGTTAAGATTAAGGTTAAGGATGTGTTAAAGATTAGGGTTGGAGACTCCAGAGTGGCAATTGATACATTTATTTCTGGATCTTGTAGGATTTCATGCGAAGGAGATGGGAATGAAAGGCTTATGGTGAGGGTGAGGAAGAAACATAAAATTTATTTTTAGGGTATACTTAGAGTTAACAATAAAATAGGAACTGGTATTTTTGAAAGCAGTGTTCAAGCAGCGAAGTTTATTCCTGGATTTCAGAAGACTTACAAGCATAGAAGCATACAATAAATTGAGATCCTCAACCTCTGCTTCCCAAATCACCTTTAATTCTAGATATAACCACAGCCTAGTGGATATATGTCTGCTTGAAGCTAAGCATAAACTGGATGCCGCACCTCACACCAGCATTCATTCTGTCTGTGACTGCCTTTTGAGATAAAGCAATAAATGTTTGTCCTCCATAGTGAATTCAAACCTATTTCAAACTCTAGCCATAAGCATTGCTCAGCCTTCTGAGAAATAACAACATGTTTTTTTACTGTGCCACACAGTTCATGTTAGTCTTGCAGCCTTGCAAGATCAAGTAATAAATCATGATCTGCTTTTTCTTTCCTGAGTCCTAGATCAAGGCCTGGTCCTAAGATTACCTTATGGAATCCTTTGAAAGGGAAGATCAGCTAATATCTGTTCTGGCCTACATTTTAGAACAAAAATTAGATGAAGGCCAGTGATGAAACTGGTAGAAAACTTACACTTCTTGGTCGGGTAAAGATCCCTAAGGTTAAATAAAACTTATGATTCTTCAAATTCATTTTAGGATTAATGCTTTTAATGTTTGCCAACTGAATTTATAGCTGGATGTGAGATTAATAGACCTTGTCACCTGGGAATGCTGGGGAAGGACTTGTTTTATATTTGCAATGATATTAAGGTTTGGGATGGAAAAGGTGAAGGACCAGCGTAATGGTAACAGAGCTTGGGGCTAAGATCAAAATCAGTGTGGATGTTACTAGTGTTTTTTGACTAGTTCTGGTGACCAAAAGGGAAAATTCAGTTTTTGAATTACAAGGCAAAAGTTTTATTACTCCATCCTGCAAGGTCCACAAGCCTGGAAAAACACCTTGTGGCTGGAATCCATTGCCTTGGTATGAACCTAGGGTTAGGATTTAGAGTGAAGAACCAGATGTTCTGGGGCTTAATTCAAGACAGTGTAAGCCTGAGGTGTGCATCTAATGTTATTGTCAGGGATTGCTGGGCCTGACCCCAAAGTTTTGGAGGTGGAGGGAAGAGCCTATGCTGTCAATTTATGGCTTACTCATTCTTTTGTGGGATGCATTGAGTTAATTTAGCTGTTGGATAGTGTAAGATATTGTAGATGTGAATATATTTTGATTACAAAAATGCATAATTTTTGTTGGGATTCTAGAAGTCTGGGGTGAAATGCCAGTGGAATAGAACAGTATATCGGTAGTTTCAGAGCAGACCAGGCTTAGATTTAGAGAAAATCTCAGGTAATCTCATAGCTCAGAAAGGCTTACTGGTTTTCAGTGAGGGAGGATATTGGTAACAGTGAAGGGTTATGGCAAATTTTGAGTAAGTATGGCTTTCTGGGCTTGCCTAGGGGTGAGGGATTTTCTTTTGTTAGGACCAAAGATGTAAAGCTTATTGCTAAGTCATACAAGCCTTAGGCAGTTAAGGAAAAGGGTAAGTGGCTTGAGTTTAACTCAATTACAAGTTCCTGGTTTCATTTAGGTTGTGACTAGCTCTTGGGTTAGAATTTGAGACTCGAAGGACAGGAAAACTAAGCATAGTGTTACATATATGCCTGCAAGATCCAGCAGACTGCAGTGAGGGCCAGTACTGAGAAGCACAGATTATGTTGTACAGATAAAATAGCCATCATCTTAACAGACAGAAAAGATACAAAAACATGAATTTAAATATGTGTGTGTATGAAGTTAAAGGTGTAAACTGTCATATATTGAAACCAAACTTCCTATAGGGATCTGTAATAGCCTTATTCTTTGTCCACCAGGCACAGAAATAGTTGATACAATAAACTAATATCTACAAAAAAACCAACAGTGAACTATAAATTATCACTGTAACAGATGATTCCACTGGAGTAATGCTAACTAGAAAACTTGTGGCATTGGTAAAAGACCAGAAATTGAAAATAGAAGGAATGATGTTTCCAGTTTATCTGGTAAACTGGCAGACTTGGGTCCTTACAGCTTGAAATGGAATGCGATGATAAACTGAACTGATTTTTCATTCATCCCTGGTTTTTGTCATTTTTTTGCTAGCTGTGTTCTTGCTGTGCCATTACAAACCTCTCACAAATAAGATGTGTTCTACTTGACCCAGCTGTAATAATATTGCTGGCTGATCTATTAATGCCAAAAGGAGGCAGGAAATGGGACAGAGTGTATCATGTTGCAGTGGTTGAATAAAGTTTTATTGTTTAATTCCAAACAAGTGAAACAGAAATAACTTTCCAGTGGCCTTGCCAGCCTTTATTCAATATTTCTAGTCAGTCAAGATAAGATGTACTTAATGTTTTTCAACATTTTTGATAGCCTTTTTTCTTTTTTTTTCCTTTTTTTCTTGGCAATGGTACTAAAAGAGCTAAACATATTATTTTTACTTTTAAAGTTTTTATCACAACAGAACTACTATATGTGATAATTTAACACTCTTCAGCTCTGGGACTTGAAAAATCTTCCTATCAATATTAATTGCTTAGAGGTTGTGTTCTAATCTTTGTGTATCAATGACCAGGTATTGCCTCAGGAAATGCTAACATCATAATGCTAAAGAGAAATGTTAGAAATAGCCACATTTCATGGAAGAACTCCAACGAAAAAAAAGCATTCTAGTTTTGCTATAACGCAGGTAATTTCAAAACATATGTTATCAAAATCAATATTTGTAATTTTAATTAATATCTACAGGCTTGCATAAACACACATTTTTATAATAAATGCTTTCCATTAGATTTTGTACTGCAGTTCAGGTTCATTAATTTTATGTTTATGTATAAAATTAAGATTTCACCTACCACCCAACCAGGTGCTTACTGCTCTAAACCCCTTTTTTATTGCATGGGAAATATGTTTTGCTACTTTACAGAAATACTTTCAAAAATGTGACTATTGCAAAATAAACCATGATGATAAAATGTTTATCATACTTCTTATTGATAAATGAATACTTGGTCATAAATGAAAGAATACAGTATAATGAAGAAAATGTTGGTGTTTCTGTTGTCCTAATACAAAGCTCTCTGGAGTAACTATGTAGTTCTTATTTACTGTTAGGGGTCTGTAAGAATCAGTAATAATAATAATATAAGCCTGGTTTTATTCTTTTGCAGAGTATTTAATCATGAGCTCAAATCTCAGCTGATGACTGTGGAGAATCTTATACCTGCTTAGTAGCTTGTTTTTAAGGAATGTTTTAAATCAGAGTCTTTATTTATTGCTCTGTTTAAACTGTTGAAAGTACATCTGCAGTAACTGCATGGTAATGTAAGTGGCTGACAATCTAATCTTAAGTAGTGAAGATTGTCTCTGGAGTTGTAAAGCTCAGCATTTCTGGAAAATTAGGCTGTGATTTAGGAGTTAAGTGTTAGCAGGGTCTGCAGGTCACATTAGAAGTGCAGCAAGAATAAATAACACAAGTGAGAATATACAAGAAAGCATGAACTACATGTAATTGGCTAATAACTGCTGGCATGCTCAACTGTGAATCATACTCAGCTGAGGGAGACTGACTGCAAGAGACATCAAACAGATGTAAAGTCATTTTTTAAAATTCTAGAGAAGTACCATTAATCCCAAACCAGTGCAGTGAGGATTCCCGTGTGACTACTTTGCATATAGCTCATCAAGCGAAAGCCATATCTTCTCACAAAATGATAGTTTGTTCAGCCTCATATATGATTTTTCTTTCAGCTGTGTCCAACAAGCTATTTCTAAATACATTTAACTTGTAATGATTTGTGCAAGGGAGTGGGAGTGATTTTACAATCAGTTGAGGAAAAAAGTTTTTGAACAGTGCAGCATATTGAAATGAGAAGGTTTTTTTTATTCAGCCCTTGATAGAGCTGCTGCCATCAGCAGGTGCAGCTGTTATGTGGCTGTGTTGCCTGGGCTCTACTGAAAGCTGCATCTAGAGATTTTCCATAGAGAACAAAAGCAGCTTCTTTTGCTTATTTATGTGAATGGCAAAAGAAGAATCCTGGGACACATTTGGCTTTTGAAGTTGAAAATACTTATTTTCAACTGAGCATTTCCTTGATTTTTTTTTTTTTTTCTTAAATAGCATTATCCTTTTGTATTTCCTATGCAATTTATAGATGAGGAAACTGAGATGAAGAGAAGTTGAATAATGTCTGCGGGGTCAAGCAGCACTAAAATACAAGAGTTACATAGAGAGCCTGATAGTTGGCTTGCAGCAAATGCTGAGTAATAACATCTCTCATGCAACAGCATGTGATGCCTTAAAAATGGTGGTGTTCCCATTTCTCACCTCCATTTGTTGTTTGATCTTGGTTATATGTCCTTTGCAAGTAGTTTTTTAAAAAAGAGGAGGAAAGGTCCCATTCTTGAACATATCACCTTTAATAGCTGAAGACATAAAATTATTCATTTTTGATATGGTATGACTGGGAGAATGAAGCTCTCAGCTGGAGATCAGGATGCTGGTTGCTCTTTCTTGCTCACCTAAAGGTCTGCACATTAGCTTTTGGCAAGCATCTTTCCCACTTGGGATCTGCATTTTCAGTTGGATCTTTTTTAAAAGGCACATTTTTCTTTCATTCTCCCACTCTTACTTGCTCTTGTTCTCTCACTGTTCACTGCAGGAGCAGGAATTTGTGATCGTACAAGTAATTCTACAACTTAAAGCATAGGATTTCATGGTTTCAGGATAAACAAAAGCTCAGAAGCACTTCTCATGCTTTTGGCATCAGTAGCAGTGAGCCATGTGCTTCTGATAGGTATTTGTTCATTCGATTTAAATTTTCTTGGTTTCTCACTTCTTTTGCATGTCTAGCTAGTCACAGGTGTAGTAATATTTTCTATTTCTTTTTCTTCCTATTTCAGAAGTGATTTATTGAACCAGTATACTATCAGATAATGACTAAGCCATAAAGAACTTTGCCATGTATCATCCTAGGGTTTTTTTATTGCAACTTGTTCATCTTGCCAGGTTTGTTGTTGTGTTTTGGTTTTTTTTTTTCTTATCTGTAAATTATACTTAGATGATCCATAGCTTTAATTACTGCAGATTATATTTTGGACAGCAGTGGTATTATCTGGAAAAGATAAAGCAGTACAAAGATACAACAACTTATCTTCAAAGCAACATTGCTGTTGAGGTATCACTCAGCAACTACATTCCGTGTATTGTTCAGCACTTAATATAATGCACTTACTGCTTTTCCATCTGCTGTTTAAAGTTTTTTTCCAAACAAATGCTATTGTCATTACTACAACAAATAGGAGAGAAGGAATGAAACAGCTGACCAGCAGTGAGCATTCACACTATCTTTCCTGAGAGAACATAGTTTGCAAAAGGCACTCCCACATACGAACCAAGTTTTGTCTCATAGGCAAGCCTAACTAGAAAACTGATTTCTCTGTAGTTTTCCTCTGCTGCTTAACCCCCATTAGGCATTCACGAGAGGCTCCAGAGAGGCCCCCCCGGCCCTTTTTCATTGGAAGTGATTGGCCATTAGCCGCAATTTGCATGTCCCTGCAAACTCAGGTGGTTGGGAAGGTCTCCTAGGAGCAGTGGAGCCAGTAGCTCGAGCTGCAGGGTGGCAAGTGAGGTTGCACAGGGCTGTGATCTCTGCTACTTCGTGAAAGGAAAGCTGGTGAATGAGCTCTCCTCTTCCACAGAATGGCAAAGGTAATTTACTGTAAACTGATATTGTATCAGTAAAATCCGATGTATTTCAGTTAACTAGAATTTCTAATATCCGGTTTACCCATACCTAATTTCTTTCTTTAAGATTTTGTTAAGTAGTGTTTCGTGGCTGAATAATTAATGTTACCCATAAAGTTTGTAGAATTTAGAATGTGGGTGAGTAGCTCATTAGCTAGGAAAAAAACAAAACAAAACAAAAAAAAAACAACCAAAAGCCATAGCAATGCAGGTTTTGGGGCACAGAGTTGAAAAGAGGAACAAGGAGCACATTGTGGAATGATTTCTGTTAATCTGATCTGCCTGTGCAGCTGTCTGAGAAGTGTTCAGATTCACCTTGTGCTAGAATAAAGTTAATAAACATAGCTCACTGCTTAGCAGAAAATAGACTGTCAACACCCAAAACTAAAAGGATAAAAAATGAAATCATTTGAGTAAAAAGGATATGGAGCATATTGGTACAGCGACAGTTATGAAAAAGACCTTCGTAAGTCATACTTTGATATGTTAGGTATGGACTTTTAACATGGAGAAAGAAATGTAGCAGTCTCCCCTGTGGGTCAAATGTCATTCATTTAATTGATAGCCATTGTGAGGATAGGGAGGGAGAATAGAAAAGGATAAAATAGCCTTTAGGAAGATCTTTTTGCAGTGTGTCAGGACTGTCCTGCTTTTCATCATGTGTTAGTGCTGTGAAGCTGTCTTGCAACACAGTTGAACAAACTGCTGAAGATGCTTTTCAGTCGTGTGGGCAAAGTCACCAGTGAATGTCAGTTGTCTCCCCAGACTTCACCTGTCATCTGAATTGATTTGACTGCAAAGAGTTATTGTTTGATCTACTTAAACATATAATGAGATTAAAACTGTCAGGTTTTTAGACCTTAAGAGCTTTCCTGGATCTTGTAATCTGTACAAAATTTAGGAATCTTTAAGGGTCTGTCACTCACAGCACCAGGTTCCATACTGCTCCTCTTATGGCTGCATTCATCAGCCTAAAATCTTGCTACCCAGGGCTCCTGATAGGCCAGAACCAACCATGCCAGCTCTCCAGTAGCTGGGAGTTAAGTCAGTTCCACCTAATGCAAGTCCTTTTTCAAGGGTTGAGAATTTGGTTGATGAGAAAATGAACATGAGCCAGCAGTGCGTGCTTGCAGCCCAGAAAGCCAACTGTATCCTGGGCTGCATCAAAAGGAGTGTGACCAGCAGGTGGAGAGAGGTGATCCTGCTCCTCTGCTCTGCTCCTGTGAGACCTCACTTGGAGTATTGTGTGCAGTTCTGGTGTCCTCAACATAAAAAGGACATGGAACTGT